>RJWM01001903.1:0-141367 GCA_004363535.1 Dasyprocta punctata | reverse complement strand
AAAAAAAAAAAAAAAAAAAAAAAAATTTTAGTTAAAAAACAAAACAGTGTAAGAAACCATGATCAGTTTTAGATACTATCAAATGATTCAGATCATAAAAGTCAGTTTATTCCAAGATTTTTACTCATCCTAATTCCAAATATGATGATTTAAATGCACGCTGACTCAAAACAAAACAAAATAAAACAAAACAAAAAGTAATCTGGGACAGATCTCAAAAGGGTATTCTTGGTCTCTTAGTACAAGAGCAAACAATTCAATTAAAAATAATAAATTTTGAGCATGACGCATCAAAAAAGGAAGCAAACCACCAAGACTTTCTACCTGGATTCAAACTTACCCACAGAAAAATAAAGAATATTTAAAGTCAATTAGTGAAGTGCCACATGCTTCCATTTAGAATATGAAAGATAACACAGTCACACCAAAAACACTGTTTTTCTTACCCTAACCAATAATATGCATCTCACTGACATTTCTAAAGATTTTTTTTAAATTTTCCCCTGCATCTTCAAAATCAGATAAAAACATGTTACAAAAGAATAATCAAGCAGATGTCTTGTGCTCTGGGTGAAGACTGGGGGATGACAATGCGCAATGTACGTACATGTTTTGAAATTTTGTTTTAGTTTTTTTTCCTTCTTTTTCTCCTTGAAATAAAATGGATTTTAAAAAAAAGTAACAAGAATAATCAAGTACTTGCTACAAAGCATAAATTTCTTAATATGATATCTAGATTATAAAATAATACCTTTAAAGGCAATGGGATAAAATCAATGATTCATTACTGTAAGCAAGAGCTAAGTAAAACAACAAGATCAAATGCTAAATAAACCCTTTCAATAGCTCTTTAATCTGGACATCTTTATGAATGAAATCCATCACTCTTGGTCACCATCAAACAAAATGGTCACAACTGAAAAAACAAAAGTCAACATGATAGCATCAATAACTACATGTAATAATCTGTAGAAGAGTGACACTAACTAGTCATGGTTCACAACCTGAGGCACTTTATGGAGAGCTGGATAAATTTCCAGAGTCACATAAGCTAAAAGTGGTCTACCTGCTAACAGAACACAAGCCCATGGCACGTGGTCAGCAAGAGCACATCTATTCAGAACCACCACATAAGGGAATAAGCTTACACCTGTTAACCACAAATGTATAAGATATATTATGTAAAGGATATTTGCTTTTGGTAAATTCTACACATATCAACATTTTCATGTGATGACTTCCTAAAGATGTTTGAGATAGCTGAATTTTTGGGTGGAGAATGGAGTAAATTTTCTTAATCTCATATCCATAAAGTCAATGTTGACAGTCTTTAGATGTTTTAATACTGTATCTAAGAAACAAAACATAAGCCATGGAAGCAAGAATAACCTCCCCCACTCCGCCTTTTTTTTTTATTTGCAGCAGCTAAAGATAGCACAGTCCTGAGTTCTAATAAAAAAAAGTGACATAGGTAAGAAAACAAATTTAAACCAATCCTTCTAAATACTTAAATAAAATGTCATTCATTTATACTGCAATAAAATTAAGCTTTCTATCTCTCAGTTTAAAAAAATCAACATGTAAATAATACAGGAGAAAACAGGAGTTTTGAGAAATATGTAATCACATGATTAGAGTCATGGGATGAATTACACAGTAAATCCTTCCAAAAATCCTAGAAAAGCATATGCCTCTCATACTTAAAATAATTAAAATGTCACATTCAATTTCCAAAACCACCATAATATAGTACAACAAATTACCATTTATCTTTTATGAGAAATAAAGACAATGTACCAATAAGAAAGAAACTATTAAAAATTCCCAGCCATGAACACAACCATTGGTGTTTACCAATTCAAATCCACATCTTAATTGGTCTTAAATCCATTGTATAAACAAAGGTGATATTGGCCAAATTTGGGATTTGAATTTTCTAAATTAATAATGTCTACTATGTTAAAATTGGCAAAGAGACTTTTAAAAATTAGAGATTATTGCCACATTACTGCAAATGTGATAAAATTAATACTGTATATGGGAAATTATTCATGGTAATTAAACAGCTGCCTTTTTCCCTCTGCAAAAATTGTAACTGAAAACTGTTTGTTCTGCTCTATTTTTACCAGAAATAAAATAATTCTTTGAATAAACAGTATAAGAACTGATAAATATTAGTGAAGAGTTGTTACAGAATCGTTTATGATTCTAATCTCTATTCTCCAACTAATAAGTGGGACATGATTTTGGACAACTGCACATTCTCTTGGAGCATTGGTTTCTTCATCTGTAAAGGAAGGTATTTATAAAAAAAAATATGCCTCATAGGGCAGAGAAAAATAATATGACATAAGATACTTAAAACAGGACCTGATACATAAAAAGCATGCCAAGAAAGAAAGAAAAAGAGAGAGAGAGAGAGAGAAGGAAGGAAGGAAGGAAGGACGGACGGATGGACGGACAGACAGGAAGGAAGGTAGGTAGGTAGGTAGGTAATGGATTTATGGTTGGTCTGTCTGTGTAGGCCTTTCATAGTGTATCCATGCAAGAGCAAAGTGCAGCTATGAACCACTACCCAGTCCCTGCTGTGGGCTGTCAGCACTGAAGGAGGCTGCACAGTTTGGGAGGGAGGGAAGGAGAGAAGGAAGGAAGGAAGAGAGGGAGGGAGGGAGGTAAAGAAAGAGAAGAAACAGAAAGAAAATGAGAGAAAGAAAGAAAAAGAGAGAGAAAGAAAGAGAAACAGAAAGAAAAGAAAAGAAAAGAAAAGAAAAGAAAAAAAGAGAAAAGCAAGCAAGCAAGCAAGCATGAGTTAAGAGAAAAGATTTGCTTACATGCTATTATGGTTTAGTAAGTGTCTCCTAAGGATTCCTGTGTTAAAGGCTTGGTCCCCAGGCCATGGTGCTACTGGTAGATGACAGAATGTTTAAGAAGTACAGCCCAGTAGGAGGTCTTTGATCTTTGTCTTCCCAGACACACACACCTACCTCTCTCACCTCTATCATTCCCCATATCTGACTCCATATGGGCTCCTGCCATAATATGCTACCATAGGCCTAAAACAACAGGGCCAGCTAATTACAGACTAAAACATCTTAAACTGAACGCCAAAAACAGATCATTTCTGTTTATAACTTAGTTATCTCAAGTATTCGTTATAGCAACAGAAAACTGACAAACACACAAGCTCAAAAACAAACCAAGAGGTTCACTCCAATCTAGGTGGACTAACATTACTAACCCTTCTAGTAACAGCAAAGTCTAAAAGGCCAAACACACAATTTCATTTTCCCAATGTACTACTACAACTGACATATTGCTAATAAATTTTGAATTACTTTTCCATCACTAGACAAAATACATGAACTGATACCCACAACTTAGAGGAGCAGAGATTTACTTTAGCTAACTGTTTGAGTCAGTTCAGTCCACGGTTGGCTAGCTCCAACCAAAAATGGAACAGTGGAATGGCCTGGTAGAGGAAAACTGCTTCCATCATTGTGGCCGGAAAGCAGAAAAAGAGAACGGAGGCACTGAGGGCAAGAATACACTCTCCCTGTCACACCCCAGTATCACACCCCCGCTGGCCAGACCCCTCTTCTTAACAGAAGATGCAGCTATTGAATTATCAGTAGTTGAATCCACTGATGAATTAGCACTTGAGTAACAGGTTTCCTGCTGAGGGTAAAGATGGAAAAATCAAAAATTACTAAAAGCCTGGCAGGCCTTGGCTATGTCTTATGGGTTAGTGGACTATGAGGCAGATATTTTGTGTGCTCACAGCAGCCCCAAGGGACCCACTATAATCAAGTCAATCATATTCCATCCATTTCTCCAGTGTTTTTAACTACCTCTCTAAACATCAGTCAGTGATAGTAGCAGAAAGTGACTATTAAGTATCCATTAACCTAACACTAAACCCATAAATATTTAAATGGCTTACTGATCTAGCTTCATGTTATTTCTGCATTACCAGCAAATTACCCACTTTACGGATGAGGCAACTGAGACTCATCAACTGTAAATGAATTGTCCAAGTACCCCAAAAGAAATATACTATGCTGATTTTAAGGCAAAGACCTCCCCTGTCAGCCACACCCATACTTCCACTGGCACATCTGAAAGTTTATTTACAAATAGCACCACTGTGACACCGATACAAATGCCAACACGCATTCACTCCTATCCTTCCAAGCCAAATCTTAAAGAAGTGTTTGCCCTTCACTATGTTGCCCAAGCAGCATTTTTTTTTTTTTAAGACAGGGTCTTGCTACACAGTTCAGGTTGCCCTTGAACTCACTATGGAGTCCAGGCTAGCCTCAAACTCACCGCAATCCTTCTGCCTCAGTCTCCTGAGCACTGAGATTACAGGCACCAGGGCAGGGTCTCACTATGTAGTTCACACTTATCTTAAACTCACTTTGGAGCCCAGGCTGGCCTTGAACTCATGGCAGTCCTCCTATCTCAGCCTCCCAAGTGCTGAGATTACAGGCGTGTGCCACCACACCCAGCAAAAGCTTTTTAATGAGCAGGAAAAACACGCACACAACTTTTAAACCTCATGCATGGTGCTAGGGGCTGATGATGTGGTTGAGCAGAAGAAACAGACCCTACCTCCATGAAGCTACAGGACTGCAGGAAGACAAGTGGGGAGAAAGCACAGCTACAACACAAACAAAGTTTTTCTGTGTCAGATGATGGTTGTCAGGCGGTTCTCAAACCACAGTGATACAAACCCCAATTGGCTGAAGACTGTAAACACAATGAGTAAAGCACATTTTCTGGACTTAAGAACCTTGCTAACCAAAAAAAAAAAGAATGAACACATGTAAAGCAAATACAAGCAACAAACATGTACATTTCTAGGCTTTGACTGGTGATGGCACTGAGGGCAGCAAAGAGGAAACGCAGATGTGCTCCTAATCTGGAGCACTCCATCCGGCACAGCTGGTTTGGCCTTCTCATTACTCAGGAAAAAGTCTGCTTCCGGGGCCCCCAGAGAGAGAAGTGAAAGGCGGCTCCTCCTGCCACCTCTAGACCTTGTCTCTAACCATGTACCCCAAAGGACCCCAAGACACATCTGCCTCTGCCTTCCTGCACATCACAACCAGGGCGAGCAGCCAGGAGGAAGGAAGTGGTCAGGCCGCTCTGCAAGGCTGTGGCCCTCCCCGCCCCGTTGCTCAGCGCTACACTCAACAGTGACTGACGGGGTCAGTGCACTTGGAATCAGAAGGTCCCACAGCCCCACGGCAACTAACGACGTCACACGGGTGGTGGGCCCACTCTCTTCATCTCCCTCACTCAAAAGAAATGGCGCTGAAACACAGAGCAAGCACATAAGTACTACAGAGAATGTGCACCAGCAGCTGAGAAGTGACAGGCACCTGCACACTCGGCCAGCAGACACACTACTCAGCCAGCATGATGCTGAAGTCCTGGGAAAGTTTACACATCCATCTCGACATCCAGCTTTTCTTGAACAGCCAGATGACCAGACAACAAAGAGCACGCAGTCCACAGTACAGTCTGAGAGGTGCTGCCCTCTTCACACAGGGCACGCCTGTTTTCCAGCCCCCGACCCCAGCTACACGGTACTCAGCACTCAGGCTGGCCACTGCAGGACACGAACCTCTGAGCCCTGGCCTAAATGCAGCAATTTTTATATTTCGCACTACACTGAACAGAAAAATCAAGAAGAACTAAAATAAGTACACAGTAAGGTTTTTGAGATTTTTTTTCATCTCCTCACCATGGAACATAAGCCATGACCCACAAGAGTTGTAACAAGATATGAGGGTGACAAGGAAAAGAGTAAAGGAATAACACATTCTGTGTGTGATTAATGAAAGCAAGCCACAGACATGGCACCTCCCCATGGAGCACTGTGTAACCTCCACCAACCACAGACAGGATCATGCTCTCAAGGTCTTCACTCCTTGCAGTATAGTTTCAAACAGGCTTTCATCAAATACAGAAAGCAACTGCACACACAACTCCAAACATCAGACCTGTCGGCTCCTTCCATTTGGATAGGTGTTCTCCCCATTCTTTGTAAGAAAAAAAGGCTATGCAACCTGAGGCCTTACCACACCTAGACACAACTTCCAGTAACAGCAAACCTCAAACCCACTGTCACAGAGGCTGGTAACTGTATCTATTACCAATCATGCTATCTCAATCCTAAGACAAATTGTGAAATTCCCTACAAGACAGAAACACATTATAAAGAAGTCAGATGGGTTTCTGAATCCTTAATACCACTTAATACACTTTCTTCTTATCACAGAATGGCTTCATCATATTGGTTCTTCCACTGCAATACTAATGACTGCTATTTTACTACCGTAACTACTATTTTTGCAGTACATCTCTATAGCACTTTGTAATACTCAAAATGCTCATGTCTTCTTAGAGTTGAACAGGGCAAGTAAGTACTCTATGCCTGTTCAACAAGAATATGAAACCACCCAGTCTGCCCTAATCTGCTCAAGGTCACACAGCTGTTCAGTCACATGAATTCCAGAAATACAGAAAGTGACTTAGTTGTCAAGAAACTACAAGCCCCTGGTAAAAAGTAAAGAAACAAAAGCTTTTCATTTACATGCCTATACACACATAACTTGATATACACAATATCAAATCCATATTTTAAAAATCAATTTAATTTTAAACATCATTAAAGGATCTAGTGAGACATTCTTCCTGGCAGGTCAAAATTAGATGATCAGTCTGAATTGCAGGTTGAAAATGTAGTTTTTTACCTTACTCATAAAATAGCGTATTAACCACAAAACCACTACTCATTATATTGGATCTCTCCAGAGTTGAGTCAACACTGACATAAATATTGCTAAATGGGGGAAATCTAACATTTCTAATGTCACTAGAGCACCCAGGTCTCAGCCTGTGCACAGGGCGCCCTCTCGTGGCAGGAGCCCCCTCCTGCTGGATGGAGAAGGCTCTCATTTAAAGGATTCTCTGATCAGAACCAGACAATCTCAGCCCTCTCAGCTCAAACAGATACATTTTTAAGGGAAGACTCTAAATATACACACTTATTCATAAACTCTATACATATTCTAGCATAACAACTGTTTGTTATAAAGCCTAGACAAAAGAAGCATTCGAATATGTACTCTCAGCAGAACTTTCAATTTCTCCTTGCACCTCAACAGCTCTTCTCAGACACCCTCTCTGGAGACAACTGAGCATTAGTGAGAATCCGGCAAACAGTGCAGTTTTACTCAAAGACATCGCAACAGAATTTCTGGCCATTATAAGACACCTTCGTTGCCATCGTCCCTTAAGAGTACCTCTGGGTAATTTGAGTTTCTGTAGGCAAATGAGGCAATAATTCTGAAGCTGGCCAGTTCACTCACTAGAAGGCTACAGAGCCACAAGGCTGAGGTATATCTGAGGACTTTGGCAAAGCCCTCACCAGGAAACAATGTAGCTGCTACTTAACACTTAGCACAGGAAGCTCACAAATCCAAAGGACACCTTGATATCTGGGGATCCCTACTTTCCTGCCAGACAACACACATTTAATGTACAAAATCTCAGTAGACTTGAAGCCTAAGAAGGTCTTTATTACAAAGAAATGAACTTTAAAATTTCCAATCCAAGAGAGGATTAATCTGGACTATATATTAGGCTTTCATAAAGAGTAAAGGTTTGGGGTTGTTTTTGTTGTTTCATATTGTCATTACACGTACACATTCACAAAAACTAGCTTGAAAATCAAATATATTTATAATCAATTAGCTAAGGTATTCTTTAAAGGCATTCTAAGAGTTGCATCAGTATTCCTGATGCCTACCACAATCTTTTACTGTGAAAAGGAACAGAATACATTTTTTATTTCTCTCAAGTAAAGTTGAGGAATTAAAAAAAAAAAACTGAAAATCCTATGCGGATAGACTAGCTCATCCATGAAACAATGCATTGCTAGGAAAACATACAAACTAGTAAAATTGTGATTACATGTGAAATTTGTCAGGTATGATAACCAATTCTTTGGTCAAACATTAGTCTAGATGTTGCCACAAAAGTATTTTCTACATGTGATTAACATGTAAACACACTAAACTTTCAGCAAGGCAAAGCAACTCCACAGTGTGGGCGGGCTTCATCCAATCAGCTGAAAGCCTTACGACTGAGGACTCCAGGAGATGAAAGGATTGGGCTGCCAGACTCGACCGCAACATCAACTTTCCTCAGCCTGCCTTGCACACTGCACATTTGCCGTCTTCCATAGTCATGGTTGCCAATTTTTAAAAATAAACAGCACTCGCTTCTTTCTCTAGGTAGATATATGTATAAAAATACACACAGGCACATATTTTTCTTTTTTCTACTGATTCTGTTTCTCTGGAGAACCTTGGCTAACACATTGGCTAAGGTTTTTCAAAGACCGTGACCACAAATATTCACCTACTGCCCTCTGCTGTGCTGTATACTGAAATATATCCCCTAAATTAAAGTATAAAGTTCAATCACTAGATGAACCATATTCTGCTAAAACTAAAATGGAGGGTGGGGAAACAGCCTAGAAAAATCCGATCAATATATCAAAGCAGACCAACCCCAAGGACATTTCTTTTAACATTTACCAGTCCAATTATTCAAATACAGGATGACCATAAACTGCATATTTTGTTAATTTTTATAAGATAATACAAGAAAAACATAAAACTGACAATTTTATCAAGTCTATTCAATATAAGAATCGATGACTTGAATAACACCTGCCTGGGCTATGCTCAGGATAGTCAGTGCATAGCACTGCCCGAGTGATGCAAGGGGTAAACATTAAGTGGTTAATAAAAGGCCATAATTTTAGTCCAACAGTAGAAAGATTTCAAATTGCATTTGGCTTCATAAGACATTATACTTCATAGGAAAGGTTTTGTCAGAATTTACTGAAGAAGAAACTATGCTTCAAAATAAAAGACAAAAAGAAGAGAAGAAATATTAACTACCTCTTGGTTATCCTTGTTTTGGTTTGCCCAGAAAATTTTATGATAAAGTGTCTCCATTGAATTGCTGGAATCCGTTCGGTCAAAACAATGACGATCCAATACTTCCAACGTGTGTAAAACACGACTAATAGTCACCCCTAGATGCAGAAATTAAGCAGACAGTTAAAGAGGGCAAATAGAGCCACAACAGCATAATACAATATTATCATTATGTGAGGCAAAGGCAATTTTCCACAAGGTATTCTTCTCAGGATACACTATCACAGGACTGTCAACAAAACCACACCTGACACTCTCCATAGCCAGGCTTTAAAAGGCATAAACTGAACAATGTCCTCAAAATGCACAGAGGGCTCTATCAAAAGAGCTTCCTTATTTCTATTTATGACAACTATAAACATGGTATAAGGTCCAACACTCAAAAGCACTCATTCTCTTGTTGCATTCTGTACCTGCCGTCGACTCTTGGCACTTGTCAAAAGACCACCGAACTTCCACTGCACGGCCTCTTTGCTTTATCTGCTGTTCTACCTCATAAATCCTTGCCCGAACCTGAAAGAGAATGACTTCTAATTAACTTGAGCTTGGAAAGCTACAGGGGCTGTCTAAATCATGTCAAGTACTGCATCCTAAAAACGACAATCATGGCTCCATTATAAAAATCATTGCTAGCTACCTTAGAACTGCATTGTTAAAATTTAAAAATCATGATTCAATGCTAGCTTTCAATAATAAATGCACATAAAAAATGCTTGCAAAAACAATTTAACAAGCCAATTATCTTTAGGAGACCATAAGGAGAGGTGAAAATTCTAAAACTTCCTCAGTAAGCCATTCATCTATCTATGCAGGAAAACAACTAGCAATATTTTAGTAATTTTAAAAACTGTTTGGTAAAAGACAAGGATCATAATCTAAATATTAGCCATAATCCTAAGGTTCAAGCTGCATAAATTCTTAAAATAAATTATGCAGCACTAACAAGAATGTAAAACAATTTCTAAATATCACAAATTACTACTATGGGAGTCACAGTAATGTACTAGAATTACCACAAAAATTATTATCTGGGTAGCAGGACATCTAGCAAGAACTGCCTAGTAAGACAGTGAACAGAAAAGGAACAACTTCATGGACTTTTATGTTTGAAGAGGCAAAGGTCACCCAGAGAGTGAAGGGCAGAGCTGGGCATGACATTCAAGTATCTCAGATGCTAGCATTCAGCCTTTGCCCAGTATTCCTTGATGCCTCTGGAGAATTCAAATGCCTTCAAACCAATGCCAGGGAAATCTACCTGCTGATTGAAAGCTGTGTTCCCGCCAGGCATGGGGAGGCTGGAAGGGGCCACCTGCAGCAGATCCAGGGGTGAGCCTGGGTTCGCACTCTTATTTTCATTTGTGGAATAATTCCACACCAAGGCACTTGGGCAACAGAGAGTGACAGTCTAGAAATAAAGTGGGAAAAATCCAGACATTTAGAGGAACAGGGCAAGTATAACAACAGTTTAACAGTAAAAATGATACCTTATCATAGCTATGGTTTCCTACCCAAGAATTCAAAATGTATCTTTTACCACTCTCAACTTTAAGAAAAAACTAAGAATTATTAATTTGAAAGAGAAAGAGTATAGCCATCGAGAAACTGAAGACTATTATCATTTACTAGAGTTAATAGTTCACCATATGAAACTAAACTGTGGAGCAAGGCTTAAAATCACACCTATAAAGAGTCTGAAGCATGAGTCTGAAGCAAGAGTCTGCTACCATGAACTCAATGGCAAGCTATGTGAATTTGGACAGTGAGTGCAACAGATCTCTTCTCAAAAATATGAAATTACATATAAAAAATAAATTCTGAAGCCTAGGAGGCATCCCTGTGGACAGTAGATGGCAGATGAGAATAGCAAATCCCTGACCACCACCAATACATCTGTCTCCACTGCTCCATCCCCTACCACCTTCCTGCTGCCTGGTGGAAGTGGGGTTTATGGCTCCCGACCACAAGGGAGCCCTTCCCTGAATTCTGAAAACCTCCCATATCCAGCACACTAACCTAGCAAACAACCCTCCTCTCCTATTCCCAGACTCTCTATTAGTTTACACTTAGCATAGAAGTATGCTCAAATCTACCCATCAGAAAACAAACAAAATGGTTTTTTCATCTACACTCAGGGCTAGAGATACAGTCCAGTGTTAGAGCACTTGCCCAGCACATAAGAAGCCCTGCATTTCATTCAGAGCACCGTAATCAATGGATCAATAAATGTATTATATATACATTCATAAATTTCCTCACTCACCAGCGACTTTCACTACCCTCTATTGTCTTCTCTTCCCTTTATACGCATTTCACAGTTAGTATTCTTTCTGCTTATTCTTCTTCACTCCTCAACCCATCCTATTCTGGCTTTTTGCCCACCATACAACTGAAATAGCTCTTAACAAGATGATCAGCAACCACCATGCCAACAGAGGCAACTTCACCCACCCGCTACTGACTGCTCTTTGAAACTTTCTGCAGCTTCCGGTTTATTACCATAGTAGCTGAGTGTGGATTCTGGAATCAAAGTGTCTGGGTCTAAATTTCTGTGACCTGGGCCACTGTTTCACTTGTGGTGGTATAGGAATATTAACAGTTCCTATGTGTTATGGGCAGGTTCTGAGAACCAAGTGACATAATGTATGTTACAATTTAGAAACCATGCTTAGAAAATAATAAACATCATTAGTATGATAGTAAAACTGCAACAATATTAATGTTACACTCATCATCTTTGTTTCTAGAACAACACACTCTTCCTGCTGTTCTTTTCCTAATCTGGCCAACCTTCCTGGCTGCCTCTCTAGATTTCCCCTTTGCTCAACTCTGCACACTACTCAAGACCTTTGGGTCCAAAGGTCCTCCCTCACTACAAACGCTTCAAGCAATCTCCACCCTTCTTGGGTTGTGACCAGTCAAGGGGCCTCCATGATTCAAAGCCACACATCTAGCCAGTTCTCCGCCCTCATCTCCAGAATCAGACATTTTAATAATCTCTTGAACATATCCTTTTAAAGGGCCAGAATAAAATGTAATATATAGACTGCCATCTAAGAAAGAACAGTTCCAGCACCCCTCACAGATTCCAAAATCTGCACATGCTCAAGACCCTTACATAAAATGGTGTAGTGTTTACATATAATCTATGCAATCCTTATATATTTTAATAGTCTTGAGATTACTTATAATATCTAACATACTATAAATGCCAAGTAAATAGTTATACTATTTAGTTAAGAGAACAGTGACAAGAAAAAAAGTCTACATGCTCAGAAATTTTTTCTGAGTATTTTTTATCTAGGTTGGCTAAATCCAGAGATATGAACCCATGGATACAGAGGGCCCACTGCCATCCAACAGTGCAAAACCAACCTCACCTAGATGCTTCCAAACTGAGTTCTTCGCCTGCCTCCTCCTTTCTTACCACTCCCCAATCCCATAAATCTTCCTTCTATTATGGCCAAAACCATTTAACTGAAGTACAACTGACAGTGTTGCTTACTATATAGAACCCTTTACCACTTCCCAGCAGCCAGCCAGCCAGCCAGTCAGCCCAGCAGACTTCACTGGGCTCCATGGAGACCAACTCGCATACAAGCTGACTGATCAGTCCTCTGGGACTTTTCCTGTGTTGTGCTGCTGCCAGGAGAACCTTTACCATACCACTTCTTTTTTTTTTTTTTTCTTAGCTCATAATACCTAAAACACATCCCTCAGAAAGCCTCCTTGAATTTTAGAATGGGTTACAAATTTCCTTTTCAGCTGCCTTTGTACCGTGTATCTCTCCATCAGCCCTTGCCACGGTCTATAGGAACTGTGTATTTATAACACAGTCTTCCCAACACGACAGAAAACTCCACCAGAGTGGAGACCATGTCTTCAGGGCTACCCTAGTTCCAAAGGCCCTTAGTAAAGAGCCAGAAACACTAAAAGTTCAAGAAATGTGAACATTCAACTATCCACTTCCTCCCAGACAGAGCTGTGTCTCACTCCTGACAGGATAGACCCAGCACCCTGCACACTGCTGGCTATCCAAGAACTGCAAAAGCAACACTGTCGATGACCACAGCCTGATAGATGATAAAGACTTTAAAGAAACTCAAGGAGAAAACCAACTGAAGATGTGAACTGAGGAAATGCTGCCTGAAGAAGCTACCCTTCCAGAAGAGTAGTAATAGAGCTGAATTATTCTGTGGATTCCCTGAAGGATTTCTAATTGAAGCACTTAATGGCCCTAATAAAGGACAAGCACAATAAGTTTCTTCTAGATGGCTGCAACAAATCTTCTCTCAGCTTGATCCAATACGGAGTAATAAAAAACATAAAATTTCAATATAAATTACTTGGTTATAGAAAAAAACAGGTTCGTAACATGAAAGTTGAAAGTGCTATTCCCAGACGAACTGTTTCTCACAACTGAATCTTAATATAAAAATACCACATGCCATGAACTTACCTGCAACATACAACTAAGTCCGTAAACTAGAGGACCATGCTGTGCACAGGAAAGGAAATCGGAGAAAGCCAGCTGCATAGGGCTCATGCCAGGGCCTGGGGGGCCAGGGCTGGGGGCCCCGATACTTGAGTTGTTTGGTCCTATCATCATGTGGGGTGAGTGGGTAGCGAGGAGGCTGGGGCTATCACTCAGCAGCAGGGAAAGACGCCGTGCACAAAAGTAGGCAAGACGACGAGACAGATAGGCCGACTGAACAAACTCATCTGAATACTGAGAAGCAGAAGGACAGCAGACTTCAGTTACATCTTACACTCCTCAAGCAACTATTTTAATGTAGACTTTTCTTCATTAGAAACAAACAGAATCTGCAAAAGCACTATATAGAATAATATGTCCAGCAGAAACGTGATTTTAAATTTTTCAGTAGCCATTAAAAAATACTATAAATTAACATAATGATGTGCTGCATTTAGCCCAATATACCCAAAAAGTTATCAATATGTGATCAAGATAAAAAGTATTAGTAGTATATGTTTTTTCCATAGTAAGTCTGAAATATGATGAGCATGTTACTCCTGGAGCACATCTCCACTCATACTGTCATACTTCAAATACTCCAAGGCCCAGCCGGGCATGGTGGCACATGCCTTTAATCCCAGCACTCGGGAGGCTGAGGTGGGAGGAGCGTTGTGAGTTCAAGGCCAGCTGGGGCTACAACGCAAGCGCAAGGCTGGCCTGAGCTACATAGTGTGACCCTGCCTCAAAAAACCAGGGCTGGGAGTTTGGCTCAGTGGCTTAAGCACCTGCCCTGGCAGGTGTGAGGTTGTGAGTTCGATCCCCGATGCCGCAAAAAAAAAAAAAAAAAAAAAAATTCCACGGCCCATCTGGCAACTAAACCAGGCAATGCAGGTACAGGCCCTCCCATCCAGATCCTCTCAGGGAGGACATGCAGGACCCTCTTGTGCTTCAGCATCTGCGGCAGGCACCAGGGTGAGAGAACCACTTGCCACTGGTATGATTTCGCGTTGTCTGAATTATCAAATTCATGTGTTAATTTTATAAGAAAAAAAATTTAAATCTTACCCAGATAACCTAAATTTTAATAGATCTTAGACAAATCATCAAAGTAATAAGTTTCCTACCCCGAGACACAAAAATTTATCAAAAAGAATATAGAAGGTTCTCTATGTTCTTCAAAGAGATGATTTGCTTTCACAGTAATCTGTGTGAATGGACAGACAGTATTTAACGAGCTATTTGCTTAGCTCAGATGTAAAACAATTCAACATGGGTGAGATTCCAGGTAGATGGAAACTATAAACGTAGCTAACACACACGACTGCTAAAACTTTGAAGCCTCTTACCACTTCATGTTTTGTACAATCGCGACCTTCTTTTTATTCCATTTCAAAAGAATAATTTTCCTTTTCTACCTATATCACCTAATTATTCTTACCAGGCTAATTTCTCGCTGTAAAACCAACTGGCTCAAGGTGACACGTACTGTACCTGCAGCATTAGTGGTAACAAGAGTTTAAGAAGATCATCGTCCATCGGTCTGATCTTTTCCAAAACATCCAAGATCCATGTCAAATATTCATGCTTCTCTAGCATCCCTTCCTTAAAGGAACAAAGAAAAATTGCAATAACAATGTCAAAGAAAGCCAAACCTTTTAAAAGGCACTGTTATTCTTATGCTTAAATGTAATTTTACAAGTGTTTTATTGTTATACTGAAACACGGTCTTTGATCACAGTCCAATTTCTGAACAACATGAACTAGAGTTTTTTGGTATGTTTGCTGTAGGATTTTGTCTTTAGTTTTTGATAATCTGCTTCATTTTAATTGAAAATAAATGGAATGCATAGTTTTTCATACTCCTTGTACATATGAAGCCTCTGAAAGGATTTTGGAGAAGAATGACCTGATGCTCAAGACAGGAAGCTTAGCTATTAGTGATAATTACAAAAAAAAAAAAAAAAAAAAAAAAAAAAAAAAAAAAAAAAAAAAAAAAAAAAAAAAAAAAAAAAAAAAAAAAAAAAAAAAAAAAAAAAAAAAAAAAAAAAAAAAAAAAAAAAAAAAAAAAAAAAAAAAAAAAAAACCAGCATTGCTCTTATTACCATCTCAACAAAAGTTTGAAAACCCCACCAGATCAAGTGCTCCCCCATAGCCTCCTTTGTTGCCCTAAAATGACTCATAGATACTCCAGCCTACCTACAAAAAATACGCACTTAAAAATCAATATAATGACCTGTTATATAAAGACCCAGGAGGAATTTACAATAAAATAATGTATAAACAACACATGGCTACACTAGAAACTAAGACTATCTTCACAAATATACAAAAAGGCCCCCCAGGGTGGTACATACAACTCCTCTGGGAACCACTACCTTTATTTTTTTTCCCTTGGCACTAGGATGGAACCCAGAGTCTTGCATTTGCTAGCCAAGTGCCTCTAGCACTGAGTTACACCCCCACAAGACAACTAATATTGACCTAAACACTACAGTAACTCCCCAACTTATGAACAAGTTCCATTCCAGGAGAACAATCATAGGTCAAATTCATTCATAACTCTGACAAACTGAGTCTTACACACCTTTGACACAAATATACAAGTATACAAAGCATGAAAGAAAACAAAAAAATACTGTAAATAATCATTTTTACAGTTACCTTAAAATAGTGGCACAGTACAGTACACCAACTGGCATACAGCAGATTACACAGAGCAAACTGACAAGAGTTACCACCTGGAGGAGGAGGGCAGGTGGGAGACAGTGGAGCTGAAGGATCATCAGCAATAGGAGGTGGAGGGCAAGATGGAAATTTATTCACACCTGATGTTGATGGCATGGTTTTTTTTGATGGATTCAATGCTGTCTACCCTCTTGAAAATATGATCCAGTGATGTCTGAGTAGTAACACTTTTCCAGTACTGGATGTCATTCTGAACAGCTGTTGCAACTTCTGTGTATCATTCTATATTGGGGGCCTGTGCCTGAAAAACTAACAGTGCCCCTTCAAGTAAAGAAAATGCCCTTGCCATTCCCTGTGCTGTGAATCTCTCTGGTTCTTCAGTGACATCTTCCTCTTGGCTCTCTTTGTCTTTCTGCTGTCTTTTTGCTAATCCCATCAGGTCCTCATTAGTAAGCCCCACTTGTTGCATGGCAAAGAGTTCAATGAAGTCATCCCCTTTGGAGATCTAGCACCAGCTTCTTGCTAAGGGTCACTAAGTTGCTGAAGACTTCTTTGGACTACCTACCCATCTTCTAAAGTCTATGAACTTCATGAACAAACTGTGAGCTAAGGTTTTTCCAAACCCCATTCATGGATGGGGACAGCTGTAATCTTACACCAAGCAAAGGCAATGTCTTATAGCCTGGTAGATGTTCTAGTCCTTCCAAAATTGTCACAAGTCGCTCTTATTTCATTAGCTGAGAGAAGTGTGATGCAAATAATATTTCTTGAAAGTCACAATAACTCCTTGCTCCATCCGTTGGATGAGTGCCATAGTATTCAGTGGCAGATGCACCATTTTGATGTTGGGATTAAAGTCATCCATGAATTGGGAGTGACCCAGTGGACTGTCAAGCTGCAAAAGATTGCTGAATGGGATATTTTTCTCCAAACGATATGTACTTCTCTACCTCTGGGATATAGTGGTGGAAAAAAACAGTCCTGGAAAATGGCCTGTATGATCCAGGCTTTGGAGTTATTCTTCCACACAACAGGTAGAGAGCCCTTGGCTCTGTTTCTGAGGGTTCTTGGGTTCTCTGAATGGCAAATTAAGAGAGGTTTTACCTTTGCATCACTGGAAGCATTGCCACCAAACTACAGAGTAAGTCTATCCTTTGGTGCTTCAAAGCCTGGCATCAATTTTTCCTCTTTTCTGATGTAACCTCATTCTGGCATCCTCTTCCATGCAGTACAGTACTGCCTCACTGACATTAAAAATCTATTTGGGGTAAATAAGCACCTTTGTCAATAATTTCTCTAAGTGTTGCTAGAAATCCTTGAGCAGCTACAGTATCCGCACTCACAGGCTCACCACTTTTCCGTTGTAAAGGATGATTCTAGCCTTAAATCTGTTAAACCATCCATGCTGGCCGTAAAAGATGCACTCTGTTCACCTCATTTTTTTCTATTAGTGTACAAACAGGCTTTTAGTTTTTTCTCAAATAAAGCATTAAACTGAGTGGGATTCGACAACTGATGCTGATCCTGCATCCACACATCCAGAAGTTTCTCTACCTCCTCTGTCACTTGCCCACAATGGTTGGATATTATTGTTGACCTCACTGGCAAAGCAGGCTTCATGTGTTCCATGATCATGTCCCTGTTCTTCAGAATCATGCCAGTGGCTGAACAATTCGTGTTGTAAAAATGAGTGACAGCTACCACCTTTTGGCCTTGATCCAATCTCTCAACTATTTTCACCTTTGTCCCCATGATGACTGCTTTGCACTTCCCAGCAGTGCCCCCCAATCACTCCTGCTCTTCCTCCTGCTTCTGGACACCCTGGTCTCTGATTTGAGCACTGGACTACTGTACGCCATCACGCTGTGCAGTGAGAACGCAGCAGCACAGCGGTTTGTTACGCAAGGTCTGTTCACAGTGTTTCTGTGGAAGTTCGCAACGTGAATGTCCCAAAGTCAGGGACTTACTGAACAAACATCTTTTGTTTATTGCCTTCCTATGCTTACGCATATACACACATACACAAACCCATTCTCTTCTGACATTCTATGTATATATTTGATGTCATATAATAGGTTTTTATTATGACACAAAAGAATCTTCAAAATAAAAACAAAAAGCTATGGAAAAGTTCTGAAAAAGACACTTAGAACTCTTTGGCTATCACAGTAACAAACTTAGTAATTAATGCAAAACCCTATGTTCCTTGTAAGTTTTTAAGTATCACCAGCAGTCTACAACAATTGTTAACAAGGATTTGTGTGAAAATACATTTTTTATTAGTGTATGTCTGCAGTACATGCAGTTTACAATCATCTTGTGGAGTTGGTATAGGTACATAATACAGCTTGTTCCTTTTTTGAAATTCCCTTCTTCCCTCCACCTCCCTCCCTCTTCCTCTAAATTCTGTTTCTCCATCTTCATTCTCTTGAATATTATTAACCTTAGCTCATGTTTATGACATATAATCTGGGTATAGTAGAACATGCCTGTAATCCCCACACTTGGGAGGCTGAGGAAAGAGGATCACCATGAGTTCAAGGCCTTCCTGATCTATACAGTGAGACCCTGTCTCAAAAACAATGAAGTTTTTTATATGTTTATGACACATAATGTTTACATTCATTGAGATTATTAGGTCCCTGTACATAGCATATTTTTATTCTACTTATTTCCCCTTCTTATCAATCTCCTGAACCCCTTTCCATTTGCTTGTGTGAAAATATTATATTGATACACTATATTTGCCAGATTTAAAAGATTACAGTTGACAATATATTTGATAGACATATAGATACTTACTTCTTAATTTCTAGTTTTAAAGATACTAAGAGTCAGAAAGGGTAAAAGTTTAGTCTCAGAAAAGGTACAATTTTAAATTTTAGATCAGTAAACTTTAATAAAAAACATTTGCCAATTTAAATACAAAAATGTATTTAAAATAAGTAAGAAAAATGAGATTTCGCGTTAAGTATAAGAAATGGTAAAAAAAAATTCAAAAAAATGTTAAAAAAAAAGAATTTTCACAGACCCAAGAGTCCTACCCCCGAATGCTTCTATTGTGTGCCCAGACTTCGCTTCTGCACGTGTGCCCACACGTGTATGTACCAGGGCATGCTTCACATTGCAAGAATATGCCAAAGTAATATAATGAACTTTCTCAATTTGATATTGTCTCAATTACGTTTATCATGTTACGATCTAATTTTTTCTATAAAAGAAAAATCTGATTTCAATGTTCCTAATAATATGAAGCAATCCTTCCAAAAATATTAAATACGCTGAGACACATATTCCAAGATGCAGACTGAATTCGCAGCTCAGTGAAATTCCTAAAAGCTCAGGGCAGGAACTGAAGTAGGCCTATTCTAAACAAAACTAGGATTTGTAAGAGTTGCTTTCATTGGCTTGAAAATACTACTACTTCACATAAGGATCACACTTTTTCCTACTTTGAGCTCTCGAAAAAAGTGTTACCCCACGAATATTATAATGAAGGGAAAAATTTAGAGACTCCTTCCTCTCTGATTAATACAGCAGGTACCAAAAGTCTTTGCTAATAATGTGACTTTAGCTAAACGTACTTCTTCCACCTTGCCACTAATAAAATTGAGGCAAATAATACCACAAGCGCCCTCTTCTGGTCAGCATGATTTACATCACCTTGCCTGGGTGAAAGTTCAGTCATCTTTCAATGACCTAAAGCCTACCCTCAACTTCGCATTTTAAACTGTAGCTGAACCAAATTAAGATGACCTTTCTGTGAAATAATTTAACTGTAAAGTGGATATAAGACAGATGGATTCACTACAAGGATGTTATTTCATAAATATATCCAAATTGTGTAAAATAAAAGGTATAGGATTATATTTACTACCATAATTAGAAAGTAATCAATGGCACTAAAAAAGCTGACATCATTGAAAGCTGGAGATGTATAATGTAATGTCATCTCAAGGCAAACGTGTTACCTTGAATGCAATGTGAAAAATGGAGGTTGCTTTCTCCAAATATATTAGTTCATTTAAAGATGGAATTTAACCCCCAGAAACCACCACTAAAACACTAGCATAATGTGTTCTTTAATGCAAGATCACACATACAACAGGTATGTACCATAAAGCCTAGGCATATGGTAGGCTACACCACCTGGGTCTATGGAAACACACTCTATGATAGTCCTACAATGGAGAAATTGCCTACTGACACATTTCTCAGAACATATCCTTGTCATTGAGCAACAAATGATTATACAGAATGTGCTTTCTTTCTCAAAGCACACCACACAGCCCTGCATGACTTGGAAAAGTTACCTGAAACATGTGAAATGCCAGCTTCTCATTATACTCCCACTGCTTCATGGCTTGCTCTACCTCTGGTGGTACAGGGATAGGGCCATCACCTGCGCTGGAGGCCATGTGGTAAAAGTCAGAAATCTTGGCCAACTGCTCTCGAAGATATCTGGTAGATATTTGTGTCCACTCTACATTAAAAAAAAACAAAAAGATTCTGAAATCTAGACACAACGGTTTAAGAATTATACTTTTTCTCTCCCTTTCTGATTATTTTGAGTATGCACTTACAAATGCAACATTTATTATATACCAATGGTTTCTGCATGTGAGAGTGATGTTCAGAAGAGAACCTCATCCCAAAGCTGTTACATGCTGCACACTAGTGTAACTGGCTGGCCCTACAGGAGCCAGCACATGTCCCGGCCTGTTCCATTCCTATGCTGTGACACTCAACCTAGAAGATGTCACACTTGAATTTGATCCATCTGGCAATCTTCCATGTTAAACAATGATTAGTATGATAAAAATGAGGTAATTACAACAGTAAAGAAAAACACTTGTCAAGAAATCTCAATCCTAGAGGAAAAAGAATGCAAAATCCCCGAAGTACAGTTCTCCTGGAGTCTGTTTTTAGGGTCCAAGTCAACTTGCAAACACATCTAAGGTTTGTTCTGAGTTTTGTTGTTGTTGCTTTATTTTTTGTTTTGGCCAATCTGTAAGGGGGCCAAAACATGGTTCAGACTGAACCATGAAAAACCGCTCTCTGTCCTGCACTTCCCCAGGATGCGCCCAGGACACAGGGTGGCTGCTCCCTGGCTTGGCCACCTGGACCTTCAATTATGCCACTGTCTCTTCAACCAACACCGATGCCTCAAGACTCAGCAAGGCTGGAGACAGCCGAATGGAGGAGACAGGAGGTAGGAAAGGAACTAGAAAAAGTATCTGAGAAAAAATGACTAAAATTATTCAAAGAATGTCTGTCACAGGGGCACAAATTAAATCAGTGTGTTGCCTCTAGCAACCATGAGGGATGTGGATGTAATGCCAACTGTAGACTACTCTGTGGATAAAAACGTAGTAACTGGGCTGGAGACTTAGCTCAGCGGCAGAAGCACCTGCCTGACAAGCACGAGATCATGAGTTTGATACCTGGTACCATTAAAAAAAAAAAAAAAAAAAACGTAATAATTGAACGCTCACAGTCAATTTTTTCCAATGATTAGCAAAACAGCATTTCAAAAGAAACCCTCTCAGGGAAACACCACCACACAATATCATTTTACCATTATTTGACCATAAACTCTCACAAAAGTTCAGAACAGAAATTAAGTGACCCTTAGTTACTATTACAATTACTTGACAACAGTACCCAAAGATAACTACTGTTAAGCTTTGGTCTAAATCACTTGGTATTTGTGTCTTATTTTAAATTAAATTTAAAGGCACACCAAAAGTGTTAAAACTCCAATAAACATACTAATGCAAATAGTTGATCAGATACTAGGCTGACATTCTGTTCTAAGTTTAATAATTTTTCAGAAAGCACCACTGATTACAGATATTATCATTAAAATTGATCCACTGGAACTAAAAACATTAAACATCAGTGTCACCATCTTTTGGTGTTCCTGTTATGAACTAATAGTTTCATGACACTCACTCGTTCAACCAAACAAAATACCAGCCACTAGATGAGGCGAGTTTAGCTTAGCTTTAATTAACAAAAATAAAAATAACAAGGATCCAAATCCTAGCTGTTATATGCCAAGCCTTGCTATTAACTTCCTCTCAGTATGATACTCAATATCCCTATAGAATATTTTAGCCTTTAAAGTTAAAAATAACACACATTTGCATGCCCCTGCTTTGTCTAGTATTTATGTTTCTTTTCCTTTTTTTTTTTTTTTTTTTTTTTTTTTTTTTTTTTTTTTTTTTTTTTTTTTTTTTTTTTTTTTTTTTTTTTTTTTTTTTTGTCTTTTTGAGACAGGGTCTCACTATACAGTTCAGGCTGGCCTTGAGCTCACTTTGTAGCCCAGGCTGGTCTTGAACTCACAACAATCCTCCTGCCTCAGCCTTGGGAGTGCTAGGATTACAGACATGAGCCACCACACCCAGCTTTATCTTCTTTTTTGACTTTTTTAAAATATAGGAGGAATACATGCTCATTACAGAAAAGATAATGACCATACAAAAACAAAAAACCTTTGTTATCCCATTACACATAATAAATACTTGAATATTCAGAGATTCCCCTCAGGACCTAAGATGAACTGGTTCAAGAATACCCTGAAGGTAGCAAAAACTCACAAATGCTCAAGTCCCTTGTGTAAAACAGAGCAATAGTTGCATAAAATCTAAGCACATCTTCTGTATATTTCAAATCATCTCTAGATTACTTACGATACCAAATACAATGTAAATGCTATGTAAATAGTTGTTATATTGTATTGGTTGGTGAATAATGACAAGAAAAAATGTGTGTGTTCAGTACAGACATAATTTTTTTTTCTGAAAACTTTCTTCCCATGGTTGGTTTAATCCACAGATTCAAAATTCACAAATACAGAGGGCCCTCTATATCTGTCTTTTTACCTTCACATGCAGTTAACTGTTTTATAAACATTACGTATACTTTTATTTTGTGTGTGTGTGTGTGTGTGTGTGTATCCTTTTAAAAAAATTACTAGGTACAAAATTTCACAATCTGAACTCCCCTTGGGAACTGATAAAGCTCTTTCAGCATTGAGCTTTAACTGCAATTAACTAGCATTAAATTTCCATACCAATCAGATCAGAGTTGGGGACATAAAACATAGGGCAGATGAAGTTAAAAAAACAAAGGCCCACAAAAAATTCTCATTAAAAATTGAAAACAAAAACACAATACATGACCTCCGTGCTTCAGTCCCTGCCCTTGGGAAGAAGCATGGTGAGGAGAGGCAGTGAAGGCAGCGGGCGGCCCTTAACACAGCGGCAAGAGGAGCCCACTCTGAACACAGCAGGCTCTCCGCCCTGAGGGCGTGACACAGGCTGGGCTGGCTGCCTACTGCCCCACCCTGATGCTTTTTGATGTGATTGGTCTGGACCGGGAACCCAGTCTCAAGTGACAAAAAGACAGTAAGAGGGGATAAAGACTGCAGGACAGATGTGGAGGGAGAAAAACAGTCCAGAAGTAGAAAGTGATTAAGGAGGCTACTCTTACTCTAAAAGGTCAGTACATTCACACAATTTGAAAGATACAGCCACATCTGCAGTTTGTTGGTGTTGAGTAGAAATTAAGTCCTATGAACCTGGATTATTAGAAAGTTTATGAACAGGACTATTACCAAGAGTGGTGTTAGTGGTCAGAATTGAAAAGAAGGACAAGATTGTTTTGGTAATGTTCTCCCTTGTATCCCAGAACTTCAATGCCAGAATTCCTTCCTTGTTAATACATAACCCTAAGAACAGAAAGCTTGTCACAGAAGGGATCTCAGAGGTTATGCCATCCATCCTACCACTTTACAAAGGAGCTTGCTCATAAATGGGCAGCTAAACAGTGGTACAAAAATCAGTGTGAGATGCCCCACTTTAGGACATGAAAACATAACATGGGTAAGAACAGAGACATACTCTATTCAAGAAGGTCCTCCCAGCCTCCAAAACCTACAGCAGTAACAGCTGGGAGCTCAGTAGAAGAGGAACAATTACCCTGGAAGCAAACAGAATGCCAAAAGCAGCAAGGCTCACAGGAACCCTGGCAGGGTGGGATCACAAGAGACACCATGCAGGACATTTAGAGGCATTAGGAGAATGGGATGTGAAACAGGACAGTTCTGACACTCCTAGATGTATAATGTGGAGCAAGGTACTCAGCTTCTGCTAAACTTAAATTTCCCCTTCTGCAAAATGGGAATAATAATATACATACCTCAGAGTTACTGTAAGGGTGAGTCACTAAGCACAGTGCATGCAAAACAGAAATCAATCCATACATGGAAGCTACTGCTGTATCAATGTGAAATGTTTTAAGAAAAGAAATGAAAGTTAGACCCTGGTTGACAATGGATGGCACCAGCTGTCACTGACATCAGACCTGCCTCTGCCTCAGCACAGCTAACATCTAACAGCTAATGTGATGCCTGGCAATGCAAATCAACACTACACAAGCCATCCCTAGGGCACGGTATTTATGGAATCAATCAATGCTGGCTTCAAAGCTTAAAAACCTTCAATGAATCCACATCCTTAATGATCTAGGGCCAAAATTTGAATCATTTTAAGCACTGTCTACCATCACTAACGTAACTCTACTAGCTCAGGCTGCTCTGGTGCTCAGGGTGCTCTAAAACGCCTTCTCTCCCCACCTGTATTCACAGATGGAAAATTTTCTGGACACAATTATAATGTCACATCCAATAAGTGGCCTGGTCTAGTTTGTGGATACCACCCCAAGTCTCGAGCAAGGATCTGCCTCCCTTTTCTGACACTAGAATTTCCTCCATATTTTTATCCCCATAAAACCATGTGTTAAACAGAAAATCAACGTAAAAGTGTTGTCTTCAATCAAGGTATCATAAGGTCCTTGCACAGTAAATATCAAATCAAGTTCCTTCCTAATTACTCAGTCTTTCAACTCTCAAAACAATCTTATTTCCTTTATCGTTTAAACTCATCACTACACACCTATGAGGTTTCAAACACTACTACAAATGAAATTTACTACGCTAAATTCCTCGATACTCAGTTTTTATCATAATTAAAGCACCTATTAGTCAACAGGCTATAAAAGGTCTCCATGAATACCATACTTTTCCATTATTTAATAAACTTCCTTGTAAATTAAATCCTTTAATTTGGAAGGCTCATTTCCCTTACAGTTATTCCTTTTATCAATGTCAGTGGGAATGCCAGGTGAGTTCCTTAAAAACAAAGCAAAACAAAACAAAACCCAACTACTTCCAGGGACTTGCAGCACATTTCAGGCTTCCACTGGACAAAACACTGAGTCAGAGGTGACAGGTTTCTCAAAGGAGAAAGTGACTTGCTTGGAAATGCTTCCCTAAGTTTCACAGCTACAATAAAAAGTTCCTGCCTCTTCAACCTGGACAGTTAGCTTTTCCAAACTTCAGGACGTATAAGATTTAATCAGCCTGACGCTGCCACAGACTGGTTATGAAAAACCCAGCACAGCACGTGTAAGCTGCTCCATGCTCCTTTTTAATACTCACTATGGAGGACAGAGGGCACTTAGAACAGCTGTCACATTTCCTGTTAGAAAATGCTGCCTTGGTGAAAGAATATCATAAGCAAAGTAAAAAGACAACCAACAAGGGCCGGGGATTTAGCTCAGTGGCACAAGCGCCTGCCTGGCAAGCGCAAGGTCATGAGTTTAATACCCAGTACCAAAAAATAAAAAAGACAACCAATAAACTGAGAGAGATATTGAAAATCATCTATTTGCTAAGGCAGTAGAATTTGGAATACATAATGAACAATTACAACTCAATAAGGAGAGAAATTAATTTTAAAATAGGCAAAGGCTCATAATAGACAGTTCTCCACATAAAATAGACAATATAAACACACTCAAGTATGTTCAACATTGTCGACCATTAGGGAAATGGAAATCAAAGCCATACAAGGTATCACTATGATAGCTATAATTTACAGGGGAAAAATTGGAAAATAGGTATTGGTGAAGATATGGAGAAACTGAAATCCTATGCACTACTGGAGGGAAGGTCAGATGTGAAAAAGTTTGGGTATCACTCAAAATGTCAAACAAGGAGTTAGCATATACATAATTCTACAACCAGTTATATATATACCCAAGGGAAGTGAATTGTATAGTATATGAATTACATCTCAATAAAACTGATATATACATATATATATAAACACATCTTCTCGAAATAATTACTAATAAGAAATCATCTGCATTTTATGAGGTAAAAGAATATATAATTTTCTGGGTATAGTAGCACACACTTATAATTCCAGCTACTCAGAAGGCTGACACAGGAGGATCACACGTTCAGGGCCAACCTGGGAAAGTAATGAGACCCTGTCTCAAAATTTCAGAAAGGTCTGAGAATACAGCTCAGTGTTGCCTGGGTTCAATATCCTGTACCACAAAAGAGAAAGCAAAGGAAAGGGAAATAAGGGGAATGAAGGAAAAGAAAAGGGGAAGGAAAGAAGGGACTGCAGGAAAATGGAAGGAGAAAAGGAGGGAGGGAGGAAGGAATGAAGGAAGCAGGCAGGGAGAGAGGGAAGACAGGTGAAAAGAAGAGAAGGTGGAAGAGGGGAAAAGGAAGGGAGGAACCGTTTTTTAAGACACCACGCAATCACATAGTTTCACTAGGGGATTAAAAGGAGAAACGAGGTAGAAACAAAAGTAGCCATGAGTCGAATGATTACACACTACCTGTGAAATGTTCCAAAACAAAGTCTTTTAAAAATCCATCAGCTGTATCCTATAAAGTGTCACAGAAAATCCAAAATCCCTTATTCAGCCACAGCTCACTCGGGGAATGAAAGTCAGTGTGCTGATTGGCAGCCCAGATAAAGAAAAGCCCAAATGAAAACTGCTGCCCCAGTACAACGTGTGGCAGACAGAGTCAGACCACCAGTCGGATGGCTGTGTTCTGCTGAATGATCAGTTAGCTAAATCGAGTCCTCTGGCTGCACAACAAGAAAAGAGAGAAAAGCGTGCAAGTGTGGAGTGGGCTGTTGGCGCACAATGGAAATGCTACAGAGTAATAATTACTGAAACACACTTCTTTTAAAAAGGTTTCTTCTAGGGTAGAATTGTACAATATGGATGTTAAGTGGCAAATACTGAGTATCTAGTTTGGTCTGAATGAGTGATTCCACTGATATTTTAACTGTCCAATGACACTGTGTCAAGTACTACAGCTTAGGAATCCAGAAGACAGGCCAAGACAAAATAAATAATATACATAGTCATCAGTATTTAGCAACAAGTATTAAATGCTGGCCACAAGCCAGAAGTTCTACTACAAAGGGGCTACAGGATAGCTGAGAATATGTCCCTCCCTTCCTAAACAGCTCATCCTCCAGGTCAGGGACGCACAGAGACACAGAGGCGGTGGGTGGGAGTTGGGCTCGGGTTTACCATAGGATTCGGGAGCGGAACGGGGTGGCATTCTAGCCGTGTCTTGAAGATACAAAGGAGTTCCACAGACAAACGCCAGAGTGTGACATTCCAGGCAGTGCAGACAGTGCGGAGGCAGAGTCCCCAGAGTGCAGAAGTTGTTAAACGCTATACACAAAATAACCACCAGATGGTGATGGTTAAACATACAGATTTAGCTCCCATTGAAATTCCAAGTCCAGAAGCCTGGAGTGTAGTAAAGAAATCCACCTTTATAAACAGCAGCCCAGCGGACGTGAACTCAACCAGTGACAAACTATGGAGTATGATCTTCTATCCTAAATGATTAAAAGCCACTGAAGGATTGTGAGCAAAGGAACAGCAGCAAGTTCAGATGTGTAAGCCAGGAGTAGCTCAGGAAGTTCTAGCAACAAAGTGAAAGGCTACCCTGTCCAGTGGGGAAGTGTCTGAAAGAGGGAACAGAGAAGAGGCAGGGTTAGTATCTGTGTGAAAAACAGCAATGCGCCTGAGGCCGGGGATGAAGGATGGGAGAAGACAGGTCAGCCACGTACTCAAAGTGGGACGGCTGAGCAAGCAACCTCTCTGACAGTGGGTGAGACAGGACAGACAGCAAGCTTGGGGGTGGAGAGTGCGAAAGGGTTGAGCTCCGTTTCACTGACTTTTTGTTTTAATGAAACTCTGAGATCCTTATAGATGCACACGCAGTTACACAAAAACAGAGAGATCTTTACCTAAGAAATTAGGATATACCCTCTAGCTAGTTTTTTCAAAATGTAACATCTTACAAAACTACAGTATATCATAAGCAGGATACTGACAGTGATACAACTCTCTCATCTTATTCAGGAGTCCCAGTTTCAAACACCATGAAGTTTAAACATGGGAGATACTAAGTGGAAAGTATGTCAAAGAGCAGGTGGATGTAAAAGTCTGGTCAAGGTGAACATTCCAATGTGGCAACTGTTACTTTATGTAAAATATAATGCCTTCAAGTTTTGTGTTCATGATAAAAGAGTAGCAACCCAGCAGACACTTTGAGAGTAGACCCAACACTGGCTGCACACTCCCTGACCACCGAGCTCACTCTCTCAAGACTATGGTATGTACAGGGGCACCAGTATGTTACCAGTTCACCTTCAGTAAGGAAGTATACCAAGTCTAGAGTCAGACGCCAGGTTCCTATCCCAGCTTGAGTTACCTGTCAGCTCTGGGACCTTGAGCAAGTCACTCAGTCCCTGGGTGCCTCTGTTACTTATCTATAAAGCTGGGCTCACAGCCTATAGGCTTGTCCTGATGGTGAAATGAGATACAACATGTTTACACTGAGACTGGCAGAGTCGATCTCCAGAAGAAAACCAAACTTCCACGCCTTATGGGACTGGGAATGAAGGAGGCAACAAAAAAAGAGGAAATACCTTAAGTGGAAGAGGGAACTGGCATGGTGGAGGGAGACAGCAGGACTGGCTACCTCACATAAGTCTGTACAATGCCTGTCAGAGTGGCGTGGGCAGGCAGCTGAGGACACTGACAGACTTATTCCTCAGAGAAGTTCGGCAAGGGTGATAGACAGAAGTGAACGTGAAACCAGCCACTGAGAGTAGAGGGCACTCTACCCTACCCACAGAGCAATATGGTGAGGAAGGAGAGATAGACAGTACCCCGATAACGAAAAGGGGCATTACACAGCAACACAGAAAGAACTGCACAACTGAGGAACACACAGTTCAATGCTTAAACTTTTCAGATTAAAAAGATGTTGGTGGCCAATGGAGGAGGGTAGCCAAGGCCTCAGGCAGAGGAAAGAGCACTGGGCAAGTGAGGGCCTGAAGAAAGCACAAAGACCCACACCTATGGCTGCCAGAAATTTCCAACTGTGTCTTTCTTCCTTGTAGGCTGTGGGGTCCACCTGACACTTGAGAACAACACTGTCCCTTTGCTTGGGTTTTTGTTCTCCCTGCCAGGTCTCCGGTTCTCATTCCTATTTTAACATGAATATGCTAACAGTTACATTTAGGGACTTTTTCCCTATCAACCCCATACATGCATCTCAAACTGAGGCATGTGGCAACCACAGAATCCAATTTTAGCCACTAGAACAAAAAAGTTTTATTCAACACATCAATCACCACTGGCTTCTCCCCATCACCACAGTTTTGGGGGCTTTCTTCTCAGAGGGACACAGCAAGCACCTGCCACAGCAGGCTTGCCTCCTTCTCAAAGACATGAGACAGGGAACTGTTGGAAATGTGTATGATGATTATCACATGGTTTCTCAAATCTTTTCAGATTTCTGTAAATAACTGCTGAGCAACCACCTTGCCCATGATGAGACAGAGCTAGCAGAGAGTAACAGAGGTGATACTCTCACAAATATTAAACAGGTTCTTTAATTAGTCCCTGAGGACAGGTCCCAAGTGCCTTGAGACGTAGCCCTGGGATTTACTGCCCCAGGAGAGGAAGCCTCTAGCAAGACAACAGACTTGGCCACTCACAAGCCTCTGACTTCCATGGACACCACAACCATCTCTACGTACTCCTAGAGTAGAACTAGAGGACAAAGCTCTCATGGGAGAAGCAGCAGCCCTGGGAAGGAAAGGACTGTCCCTCCTGTGCATTTGGAGGTGAGAAGGACAAACGGAGGAGGTAAGACACCTGCTGACAGCTACACGCATCAAACCAATGCGATTTTCATGCCAGACCTTTCATGATCCTTGTTCCTCCCTCAGCTTCCGCTCACAGTTGTGAGGAGAAAGCCACAGTTCTATGCAGAACAAAACTTTTCTTTTCACTTTGCACTGGAGTTTAATTGCTTATCAGTGTGGTTTGAGTTCAACAGTAAACACAGTTCGGTGTTTATTGTTTAGCACATAAATACAGTTGCTATAAAATTTCTACTTTCTACAAGCTTCAAATAGCTAAGAGTCTGCCATTAGAACAGGAATACAAATACAATAGACATCATATTTCCACACAATCATGCACAATAACTGTAAACCAAAAAACTTTAAAACAATAAAAATGTTATCCACTATGCAGACCAGCTGGGCCCATCCTCATCTTCCCTCCCCCCAGAATCCACCTTCACTTTATTCTTCTGGAGATCAAATATTGATATATGATGCACAATATATTTATTTAATTAAACAACATAGCTACGTTATACTCACAAGATATTTCTAACTAATGATTTATTGAACTTCAGTTGTTTTGATCCAATACATTTTATGTATTCCTTGACTCCAAAATTAGAGCTGAACTGGGCTTTAGAGCAATTTATTCCAAAGAATTCACTTGGGAAATTATACACATTTTGAGTGAAATGACTCAAAATTTTTTTTAAAAAAATACCTTTCTATTCATCATGGAATTAACATTCCAGCACAAATTGCTAAAATACGTGGCTTTTACAAATAAGTCACTAAAAGTTTAGTAGGTTAAGGTCATTTAAAGTATGCACAGTATGAACAAGAATTAATTTTTGAAGAACTTTGTCTTAAATATACCTCAAAAGATATGCAAAAAACGGGCAGTGACGATCACTTCTAAAGCATGGAAGGAGGGAGGGGTCTGAGAGACAGCCAGATGAAGGACAGTACTGTAGAGAAGAGATTTTACTATTAGCTTTTGAACATTTTAGGTTTTGTTCCATAAATATGTACAACCTATTTTAAAAATTAGCTCAGACTAGAAGCTGTATTTTCTTAACAATCTTATTTTAATCTTTAAGCAACAGATCTGCAAGCATCGGAACAAATTAAAACTCAGTAAATACTGAGGTTTTTGAAGTAACCTCAGACTTTACCCAACACAGCTCTTCCAGTCCCATAGAGATGATTTTCTTGGCTACAAAGACCTTGGAAATTCCATAATGCAAACAGGATCCACTAAAGAAGCCCAGGATGCAATTTCCCATTCTTCTACCTTCCATGAACTTTCTCACCCTACTATGTAAAATCGAGATATCCATGAGACAATTCATGAGGATTTTCACAAGAACTGGCTCATAAGAAGACATACAAGAAGCCTATAAACTGCCAAAAATTCTAACAAGTTATGTTCTTGTATGTATGCGTATGGCACTGAGGACTGAAATCAGGTGTGTTCTACCACTTACCTACATCCTCAGCCCTTTTATTTATTGTTTATTTTGAGACAAGGACTCACTAAGTATCCCAGGCTGGCCCTGCATTTAGCATCATCCTACTTAAGCCTCCTAAATAGCTGAGCTCACAGGCATGTGCCTACATGCCCGGCTACAAACATATTAAACCAAGATGCGTGAACTAACAGTTGTGAATGTTGTAGAACACTACAACAGCAATAATGAAATCAGTATTCTGACAGGCACTGTACCATAAAAGGTGATTAATTTATTCAAAGAGGAAACAGTATCTATTAAGACAGAGAAACTGTTGAATGATGACAGGTTCTGAGTAGAAAATATAAGAACACTCACCCAACCAACAAGACCAGAAGCAGTAACAGAGGTAAAGTCCAAACAAGTAGCACATACAACAGAATTACCACTCTATCTCATCTGCTCCTAAGTTGCCAGACAAGGTAATGAACTAATACAAGAACCAAGACATACTTTATCTGAAAAAAGAATCCCAAGTTTTACTTACATGGTAGATTTCTTTGCAACACAACTCATATTTAATTCCCTCAAAAAAAAATCTTCCCTAATTTTTCCAGCCTACTATTAATTATATGACTGCATATTAATATATATTAAGGTATTTTGACATAGTACACTCTATTTGAGGTATGTGTCTTGTGCACACAAAAAACAGTAGCCCTGTTGTAGTCAGTATTTGCAAGAGAAACAGACTGAATGCAGGACACGGAAATGTACAAGATGAGCTGACAATATCTGCCACAGATTCAAATGTAGAACAGTGTAAGTGATCTGTCCTCACACTAGAGATCCAGAGAATGAAGCCGAAGGCCTTGAGCCCATGGCAACGTCCCACACAGTTCAAGTTCCACATCAGAAGGCCGAGGAATCTACGATGAAAGACTTGAAGGATCTGCACTGGGAAACCCAAAGACTGGTGCTGGAGGATACAGAGTCAGCACTGAAAGTCAGAAGACGAGGATCAAGGCAAGGACCCAAACTCTTCCCAGGAAAGTCAGCTGAAATCCTTCCCACCCATTCTCCCTTTTATACCATTCAGACAACAATCCTCCCTGAAAAAGGTCTTTCACACCCAAACCACACTGACTCAATTCAGCTGGGTGGTACTCACTCAAACTGACAAATCGGTCAATTAACTACAGCAAGCCCACAATGCAGACAGCACAGCTCCCTTTTCATCAAAATCCTTCACAGCATCCACCCTGAGTAGCAAAGTTTTAACTTTTTTTTTTTTAACTGAATCATTCCACACGGAAGTGAGATAGTTATTTCTTCCAATGCATTTCTCTAAATCACTAAACAATGATCATTGAAACTCAGATATTTTCTGATTTCACCAAAACATTAATTGCTCATAAATATACACACACGACAATCACCACCACCACCAACCACAACCACACACCAGCATTCAAACATGGAACAGGCTGTAATACAACACTACCGCTTTGCAAAAGCTGAAATAGGTTTCCACTGGGCAACAATCAAACCTACAGAGTTACAATGCAGTAAAGCTGATTAAAACTTTTAAAAGTTTCTGGAAACAGAAAAGTACACTAGTTGCCAAGGGTTGCTGAGAGGGGGTTAAGGGGGAGTGGCTATTCAATGGTTATGGATTTTCAGTTTCACAGGATGAAAAAGGTAAGGTGGGGCTTTTTACAACAATGTATATGTATGTACACACTTTTGTGAAGTACTGTATTTTACAGTTAAAATTGGTTAAGATGGTAAATGTTATGTTTTTACTGTAACAAAAAATGTCTGCAAATCAGAATTGTATATGCAATTATCCAAAAACCTGCACACTTGGAAAAGTATTAAATCTTCCAATTATCAAAAGAAATGCTACTTCATTTTTGTTAAGATTCCATTAAGCAAATGCTCAGATTAGCAAGCTTGTCATGTATCTAAGAATAACTAAATTGTAGTGCTATAGTGTAATTTCCTTGAATTTCCTCAAATTTTTTTATAAAACACATTTTGCAGCAGGATACCTTTCAGAAAAAGAATGTCAACAACAACAAAAATAAATAGTAATAATCTGGCACTGGGTTGGTTGGTTGGTTGGTTGGTTGGTTTTCAGTGCTGAAAGATCTAACCTAGAACTTTATCACTGAGGTACAGCCCCAGCCTCCCAGCTAATTTTGTTTTTTGTTTATAAACACTTGAACTCTAAAACTATGTAATTTATTATGATGACAGCAGCCCACTGTGCACAGGTCATTTATTTTCCCTTCTTTAAAAGCATTAATTTCAACTCTTTTATTCACTGTTTCATCTCTAACTAACATGCTCATAGTCGTACTTCTTAATTTTAAGCACTCTTCACTATGAAAGATGATGAACATTCAGTTCTCTTTCACATTTCACCAAGATCCTTGTTACTTCCTATCTGCCTGTTCTACTATATAAGGTCAGTAAGTCCAGTCTATGTTCACACTATAGAGGAAAACTTGGAAAACTCTAACAAAAGGAAAAATGCATTTACTAAACATCAGTAAGAATTGTTTTTAGCTCAACAGATACACACAGTCACATACAGAAATACACGCAGGTATTTGTGTATATGCACAAGTTAGTATACACACATCCATTTCCTTGCTCTGTCAGAGGAGAGGGCCAAGGAACAACGACCTCCTACAGCAGCAGCCACACTGCGATGGCAAGTATCTAGATGTCCCACCTCCCCCAAAGCCTCATGTGGTCATAGGTGGGGCTTTTCAGAGGTGGCTGGATCTAGGGTGTGATGCTGGGATCAAGGATATGATGCTAGGTTTAATTCATAGTATGATGCTAGGATTAAGGGCGCCCCACCAACGGTGTGAGTGCTTTCCTCCCTGAAATAGGATATAAGGAGCAGAAAGAGGGGCCCTACTTGTCATTTGCAGCCTACTGCGTACTGCCTTGGCTGCCTTCTGTCTGCAATGAACTGTTTCTCCCCTGCGATACCCCTCTGCCAGGCCACCCTGCCTTGGAGCCAGCCAGCTATGAACTGAAACCTCTACAAACTGTTGAGCCGAATAAACCTTTCCTCCTTTAACTTGGGGTGTCATTATCATTGAGATCTCTCCATAAATATTAAAAACACTTACTTTTTAAATCCTTTACCATGTAATCACACCTTTTAATTATACCTTGACAAATACAAAATATAAGGCAGCTTATTAGAATAGTGTAAAAACAGCAAAAAAGAGTGGAAACAACGCAAATGTCTACTAACAGGGAACGGGCCAAATAATTCAAGTATATCCACACAACTAAAGACTAAGAAGCCATAAGGATATTGAGCAATCTCCAACATACTGTTAAATAAAAAGACAAACAGTGTAAGCATTATCCTAACTTTTGTGCAAGGAGGAAGAAGAAATACATATACATATATCTGAATACAAAAACAAAACCACAAAAAGTAAACTAAAAACTTGTGAGAAATGCTTATATATAAGGGTGAAATGAAGAGAATAATGTGAAGAAATGAAGACAGAAGCAAGACTCCTGCACAGATTTTAACAGTTTTAACTCAACAATGTCAAGATATTATGTATTCAAAATATGAAGAAATGGGTGATTGTAGATCTGAAGGAGGAAAATCACAAGGTGAGCATGGGCCATTTTTCTATGCTTGAAAGCAGAGGTACCCTAAGACAAACGTCAAGTGAAAGAATACAAAACACTTTCACTTTAAGTGCACATTTGCAGCACATGAAGTTTATATCTGTCTTAGGAAGTAGGTGCAGGTATATAAGACAACTTGATTCTTTTTTAATTCCCTTCTCCTTCCCACTCACCTCCCTTTCAGGGTGTTTCACTGGTCAACGTAGTGGCAGCTGGAACACCACACTGAACGAACTACATAAAACTCCATAGAAACTCCAATATCATTTTTCACCACTGCAGGTGAAATTAGAACAGTTCTTACTCCAAAACTGGAAATCAAAACGCAACTTAGAATTTATCCTATCTTTTTTAGAAAAGACTGTAATTTCACAGACAATGAGAGACAGCCCCTTAATACAGAAGAATGTCAACATCTTCCCATTTCCAATGAAATAACTGTTTTGGACTTGGCTCATCAATGAACACTGAAAGTTTTAGAGGAGAGACCATTGGGAAGTAGAATAAATGTAAATGTCAAAGTTTCACCACACAGACCCTAATCCTAATAGAAAACGGATTTTGCCAGAGTCAGTGTTTCCTCATCAGTTAAAACTGCTTTGCTGAAGCAAAGCATGAATTTAAGCTTACATAAGCTCTCCTGTCCAAAATCTAGCATTCTTTTCATAGAAACAAGGCAGATATCTCCTTTATGACAAATGAGATATAAGCAACACTGTAAAATTGTGAAGGAAACCTTGACTTGAACCTAAATAAAAAGTTAGCATGCAAGGATCCAAACTGAAAGTGAGCTGGTGGCCTTAGATAAGAAACCAGACTGTCAGCTACACATTTAGCAGGACTTCTTTTTGCAGTCCAAATGGCTCAGTGAACATATTACAAATTAATTATTCACTACAAAAGGAGGGTTACTATTTCGCCTTTTTATTTTGCGAGTGATAAGGATACTCATTCCAAGAGTATAGCCAACCAAGACAAGTCTCTCATCTGATTCAAACCCCAACTCCACAAACCCTCAGGTGGCAAAGAGGAAATGATGTAGTAAACAGCAGTGCCCTCAGCAGTTTAACCACGAAGCATTTTAAACTGCGGCTAATCTATCTGTTCCTCTAAAAAAAGACCTCATGTCCATGATACGTCTTGTCACTTTCACCATAGCAAACACCCAAAAATTCCTTGCAGGAGTAAGAGTTGCTCATCATACAAGCAATTTCGTTTTTCTCTCCCTCTGGCTTTCACACTATCCTGGACTTTGCTTTGCTCCTCCTGCCCCCGTAGTTCTGCTGAGAACAAGTTTTGAGTCCTCAGAAGCTGCCCATGACCATCAAGTCCTGCAGCCAACTTTCTGCCACAGTCCTTCCTCTACCTATGTTTGCTGCCCACAAGGACCCAAACCCACAAGAAGCACCTGCCACCAGCAATCAGCACCTCACAGTGGGGAGGCAAGAGCAAGCACCTTCTAGTGACAGAGCTGTGGACCCAAATCCATCAACACCACAAGTTAAAGAACTTCTGGGAAACTCAGGCCCCTCATACATAAAATGGAATTTTTAAAAACCCATACGTTGCAAGGCTGTTAGGATGATTACAGATAATGTCTCAGAAGTTCCTAGCACAGTACACAAAACAATAAATGCTGGGTGGTAGTAACAGTAGCCCTCTTAACAGCGGTTGTAGCCTATTAGTTACAGTCTGCATTTACTGCATGCCACACACTGTTCTAAACCCTTTGGAGGTGTAGGCTCACCTATCTCATTCTTAGAAGGTACTGTCAATCAGGCCCATTTTGCAGACAGGAAACTGAAGGAGTGAGTTTTAACAATCATAATAATATCATGGCTCCCTATCACATACCAGAGAGAACCCAAGTGTCCTGCTCTGGCAAACAAGCCTTCCACTGCCTTTCTCACCACACTGCCGCCCCAGAACTGACACTCAAGCTGAAGGCAAACCCTAGCAGTTCCACAGTTTCACGAGTCTAACCATTTGATTATCAATTTTTCTGTAGACACCAACCTTCTGTCAGAAATGTCCTTCCCCGAACAATAAATATCACTGCCTACCTTCAACTCTGAACTCCTAGGAAAAAGCTCTTCTTCCCAAACTAAACTCATAAGTCACTTCCTCTGTGAATCTCCCTGGATTTCTCGAGTTCTCTCAGTGGCTTATCCCTGTACATTTCATTCCTTTCACTAATAGCTCTTTCTCTAATATCCGGATTGTCTGGATACATAGCCTTCACACAAACCAGCAAAAACCTGGAAGGCAGTGTCTACATTCTCCCTCTCTGTCCTAGTGCCCTGCACAGTGTGCAAACACAAGTTTTAGAGTCTAGACACATGAGCTGAGAGCCTCTGTGAACCATCTATTATACTGGTGTCCTCATTTGTGAAATAGTAATAATGTGAATAACAAATCACAAAATGCTCTAGATATATAGGACCTAGCAAACATTCACTAATGAGATGGAGGAGCTGGTGCTACAGATGCCACAGGGGGCCAGTAGGCGAACAGCCCTGGTGCAGCACTGACCAAGCTCACACAAGCCAAAAACCAACCCAACTCTGGGGTCTAAAGCATCACCCAGGCTGAGACACTTCTTCTTGGCACCAAATCACCTCCCCAGCACATAGAGAAGCAGATTCAATCCAGAACGCAATGAGCATCCCCTCCTGCTTACTCAGTCTCAGGGACTGCACAAGCAAAAGTATACAAATACACTGTCACTGTGATAGCAGTAATAGTGACAAACACTGTAGTTAGTTATTAGTTGACTGAGCAACAGTAAGATTCCTCGCAGGGTAAATTCTTACAAGTCAGTATGCAAAGTTCTTTTATTTACCACAAAGTCTCAGTTTAAAGACTTTCATAACTCAGTGTGAGCTTTAGTTTTTCATTTTAAGCATGAGCTAGACTGCTTAAAATGCTTTTCTCATAAAACATTTAGGCCAGTAAAGCATTATTATTCCCTTAAAACCAAAACAATTCAACTCTAAAATATATCTGAAACCAAATATGTATTATTTCTGGTATACTTTCCCTCAAATACTGACACTCATCAATTTGAAAGCATTTCTCAAATAACTACCTATAACCTCTTTTATTTTTTTAGTTCTCCTATGGACTAAGAATACAACCTCTTCCTTCATATTTTCCTACTGCTACTCTATTTGCAATCTCTTCCCTGGTGTTTGGGTTTGCCTAAGACAAATACAGACTTCATTACCCACCCACTGTCTTGGACAATTACACATGAAACCTCACCCATAAACCCCGGGCCCCACTCACTCACCTCATCTTTATATATGGACCGAACTTGGGTACATCTGGTGCAAGCACCCCAGGGCAGCACCCACTTAATTTACATTTTAGATCTGTAACCTTATATAATAAGAGCGAGAGCCTAAATGTTACCTCCTTGTTGCTATTACCTACTTAACTTTAGAAAGAAACTTCCTTCAGCAGTGCTTTACAGCTTTGTTTCAATGCTGAATGTAAGAAAGGGAAATAAAACATACGTTTCTATTACAAAAGAAAAAAATTCATTTCCAGTGAAAACACTTTAAAATTCCTAAGAACAATCATCAAGACAACAGAAGTCATAAAACCAACACCACAAAAGGGTGACACTTGATAGTCAATCTTGTCCTAAATGTGCTGAATGATTCTTTTCACTATGAAGCCAGAACACAGAACCTATCACTGCCAGTTAATCTTCTGAAGTATATGCAATTTAATCCAATTCAACACATATATATGTGTGTACTTGCTTGGCTGTATCGCTGGCTTGGCGGTATCGCTTGCTTGGAGTGTAAAGCTCGCTGCATTATTACTATGTCTATGCAGCCATATGCTCCCAAACACACTACACAATTTACATACAGAAGCTGAAGAAAGTGTAGAAGACAAGCAGTGAGTGGGAAGTTATCAGGTAGGACAAGGTGATAGTAAACCAAGATCAGATATTTGAAAAATGTGTTACTTTCATATGGTATACGAGGTAAGATTCCAATAGAGGCGAATGTTAATTTTTTTAATTACAGTAAAAGACATACGCCGTTAACCCCTCCTCTCACTTTGAACACCGTTATCCCGTCATGCTTGCCACTTTCTGAAGACATTCTGGAAGTCTCTGTTAGCTGCAGTCTTCAGTTGTGCTGTTGTGGTTACCTCCATGCCGAAATAATTCATTTGCCTTTCATGGTCATTTTAACGGTGGGTAAGAGCCAGAAAACGCACAGCGCCAGAGCCAGAGCAAAGGGTGGAGGAACACACACCACAATGCTTCTATTTGACAGAAATCACCATAAACTGCTGATCAATGAGGGGTGATCATAAAATACAGTGCGTGTTTAAATTTTAAAAATGCATTACAATAAAAGGCACATTGCCATCAATCCCACTCATATTTTCCCTCACTTTAAACACACTTATCCTGTCATTCCTGGCAATGTGTCCTTTAGTGTAGTAAGTTATTGTTTTTATTTTTTATTTTTTTTAACATTCACCATACCTTTCTATCACCACTTGTAATATAGTATGTTTCCACTGCATTTTAAAAATATAATAAAAATACAGAAGTACTTACAGACTTAAATTACCAATTACAAAATAAAAAACAGTAACTGCAGTAGAAAAATCTGACAGGCAAAACCTGACTTCACTACCAGTACATTAGAGGGACAGTATGATATAATATACTGAGATATTCACAGCACCACTTCTATAATTTTCTAACCAAAGGTTCCAACCTGAATCTAATCATAAGGAATGTGAGAAATACAAAAGAAAGGATGCCCTACAAAATATCTGTCTATTTCAAAAACATTAAGGTCAATACAAAGAAAGGTTAGATAACTATTCCAGATTAACAACAATTAAAATGACAGGACAAAGGCCATACCAACCAATAAGTGGATCAAGGCTAAGCAGACTAATGTCTGCAGAGGCCACGGGCTTGGCTTGGAATAACCCAGGGATTCAGTAGCACAACTGGGACACGTAATGACCAAAGCTATCTCTGATGTGCTAGATCTGAGAGGTTAAAAGCAAACTTCTAATTAATATTCACGCATTTAAAAAAATATTTTTAGCCTTGAGCATTTTAATCTTGTACAATCTACTATGAGAAATATTATAGTGGGTACTTTACTTTCATGATTTAACATTTACAGTTTTAAATATGCATTAATACCCATGAAAAACAAACAAACAAATAAAATCAGATGTGTTCTGTCACTTATAAAGGTAAAGAAAATACAGGGAGTGAAAGAACCTAATCAGTTATCGATATGGAGTGTGCAAATAATAAAAATTTTAGTTTTTTGAAGAGAGAAAATAATCTCTACAAAAGCCACTGGCCACAGTCGTTAAAGAATTAATATTAAAAGTAATGAATTCAACAAGAAGTCCATAATGTTCCTATCTGAAAACTAAAGCTATTGCCTTCATTTAACAGGGGAAATCATGTATTCCTGGTAATACATTCATGTCTCCAATTTCCCACAACGTCCCTGCAAAATGATGTGGGCCTATCAAACTTCTATTTGTCTTAAATTGCTCTAAATTTCAGCTAAAAGATCATTCCCACACTTCTTCTAGGTATTTATATAACAATTGTATTAAGATATAGCTGAACATCAAAGAAAACAGGGACAAGAACAAGATATGTATGTGTGTAAGAGAACACAAAGAATGGCGTAATCTCCACTGTACCTGATGAAGCTGGAAGTTTCAAGGGTATGAACTTCAAAAAGCTAAAACATAACACACAAAAAATTGTATCTCACACATATACAAACATAGGTGCCTCAGACTTACTCACTCATTTATTTACTTGTGTATGTCTGACTCTATCCCAAGAGACCAGTACCAAACAAATCCAGAGAAAAATCTAACCCTGAACAAATCCTGGTTTCTCATGCAGCCATTATCTTACAGTCAGGCCTGGATGAATAAAGATGATACATAAATTAATATGAGATGCAACATCAAGTGGTTTTAAGAAAAATAAAGCAGAAACAAGAAAACAGAGTGATAAGAGATGAAATTTTGGCTGGAGTGGTCTCAGAAAGCTTCTCTTGGGAAGAGTCATCTGATCAAAGACCACACTGGAGTCAGGGACCAACCAAGCAGCCTCTACAGGTGGGAAAGAAAATAGCACCCAGGCTGCAGATACTGGCTGAGAGAGACGTCTGAGGAAGACCCGGTGCTACAAAAGGATTCTGAGCATAGGACTGGCATGATTCCTATTTTTTTTTTTTTTTTTTCGGCACCGGGGATTGAACTCACAACCTCGCACCTGCCAGGGCAGGCGCTTAAGCCGCTGAGCCAAACTCCCGGCCCTGGTTTTTCGAAGCAGGGTCGCACTATGTAGCTCAGGGCGGCCTTGCGCTCGCGTTGTAGCCCAAGCCAGCCTCGAACTCAGAACGCTTCTCCTACCTCAGCCTCCCGAGTGCTGGGATTAAAGGCGTGCAGTATCATTCTGGCTATAACATAGAAATTAGACATTACAGGAGCTACAATGGAAACAACATGAGCTAGAGACCTGTGCAATACACAAGCAAAAGTAGCAGTGGCGCTTTCACCGAAGTAGCAGCAGTAGACGTAGAAAGTTGCTAGGTTCTATTTATTTTATTCTCAAAGTAAAAAAGACAGGATTGCTGAGGGACAGAAGGTAGAGTTTTGAAAGATAAAAGCCTGGAATAACAAGATAGCTTTCATGTCTATTCACCTAATGACTGTTTTTACATTTATTAAGAAGGAGTCCTAGAATGGAACAAGTTTAGCAATGATACCAACTCAAGAGACTTTGATATCCATTAGGTCAGATGCCTGTTAGTCATCAAAGTGGAGGTGACTAGGTAGCAACTAAGTATCCAGTTTCTGGGTAAAGAAGTACTGTATTACTAAATCTAATGGAGATACAGATACAGATATATGAAGAACTAATTATGTGTGCATGTGTATTTGTGTGTGGTGTTCATATCAAAACAATGAATGAAGGATTCTTCAAGAAGAATAACATGTAGACTGGCGCAACCACTGTGGAAATCAGTGTGTAGATTCCTCAAAAAACTAGGATTGAAAGTCCCACTTAATCCAGCTATTCCCCTTCTGGGTATTTTCCCAGAAAAATTGAAAATGTCATGCCACAGTGATATATGTGCACCCATGTTTATAGCAGCATGATTTGTAATAGCTAAACCTTGGAAACAACCAAAATGCCCATCAACCACAGAATGGATAAAAAAGATGTGGTATTTTTATATGATGAAATATTACTCAGCTATAAAAAAGGATAATATTGAGGCTTTTATAGGTAAATGGAGGCAACTTGAGACCATACTCATAAGTGAAATACATCAAACTCACATTTATAAATATCATATTGTCTCCCCAGTATAAAAAACAAAAATCTGAAAGAGTACTAAGATCCTAAATATACAACAGATATTGTAATAATGAAAAGGAAAGAAAGTGCTCAAAAGGACAAAACAAATAGGATAGGGGAAAGGAAAAAAGGAAGAAAGGAAAAGATTATATGTATGTTGGTAAACATATATAAATGTATGTATGTATATGCATGCTAGATAGATAACCATACTACTAATCTGTTAGTTCATCAAAAAGAACAGTTTGTGCTGTGATTATTTGATCACTTTTGTGCCTAGATTTTATAACCTGAACAACAACTTCTAAGACAACAATGCAATATATTACCTAATGTTAATTCCTTACTTTTTTTTTGAAATTCTGTATCACTTCTATCCTTTTTTGTTTTGCTTTTTTAAAAATTAAAAAATTTTTAAAAAAGGATAACATGAGGGAGGAGGGAGAAGAGAAACCTGAGCATCATGTTTTACCTACTGAAAATTTTGTAACCAAAAATGTATTACTCTAGTAATAAAAAGGAGTATTTCTTGCTACCTCAAAATAAAATAATAAGCTGAAGGAGTAAAAAATTAAACTCAAGAGAATTATCAACAACAAAAGACTGCTATGAAAACACTCAGAGACAACAATTAACTTGGTGAATTATTTCCTTCCAGGTTTTTTCTTAGACATTTGCATGTTTACACAATGATGCTGTTCTGTTAAATATGGTTCATTTTTGTTTATTGTTTTAATACACAAGAGAGAATCTGAACACTAAAGATGCCAGCCACCGAATTCAGACCATGTTTTTTAAGTTTTTATGCTTTTAAAATGAGCACCACTCTCTACATAACCAGAGTCCCTACCATCACTCCCAACCACCTTACGCCCACCCCCCTTATTGGGACACTGTCTGGTGTCCAGGGACATTTGCATACCGCATCCCTGCTACTCTGAGCTTTGCAGATGGGTTCTCTCTTATAAAACCACCAGCATGTTTCTATCTTACAAAGAATTATCTGCATACATAATCATTAAATGGTCACCTTTACATATAATTCTCTGTGCACATTTCTAATCTAGCATTATATACAGTATAAAGCACCACTTCAAGGAGTTATTTGCTGGGTGACTGATAAAGTAAAGATTCCAACCAAAAATGGTTTCCTGTCAGTTCATTCAGTACACACACACACACACACACACACACGCATGCACGCACGCACACATAAACACAGTTCTGTACACTGGAGATGTAGTGGAGAATAAAACAAAAACCATTACGGATCCTATATTTTAGTGTACGTCCTGTGGAGAGTGGAGGACTGACAGATATAAATCTTTTAACGACAATTTTAAATAGAGAAATACACCACACAGGAGAATATAACAAGAAAGAGAGGGACAGCAGCAAAAGGGAGAGGAAGCTGTTTGGTTACGTGACCTTTGAGAAAGTCTCTGAAAAAATGACATGTGAGCCAAAGCCCCACTACAGAACAGAACGTACGCGAAAATCTTAGAGAACAAAAGACAGGAATCATAGGACTGAGGCGGGAAGACCAGCAGGACAGAGGCTAGAACACTGCAGAAAGGGAAGGGAACTCATGGGTGACTTCAGTATCCCCAGTGAAGAATCTTAAACTTTACTTCAGCTATAGTAAGAAATTACTGTAAAGTTACTTGTCAAAACCATAATATGATGTGATACAGAATTACATAGGTCATTGTGTCTTTTATATGGAGATGAGAATGTAAGGACCAAACATAAAAGCAGGGAGGTAAGTCCAGAGGCTACAAATGTAACTAGCGAAGAGATGAGTGGCTTGAAGCAGCATTTCAATAGCTATAGTCGTGAAAAATGTTCCAAAGCAGAATATATTTTGGAAATAATATCCACTGCACTTGCTCATGGGCCCAAGTGAAAAGAACCAGCTCCCTACTCATTCCATGTAACTTTTAGCCACACGTGGACTTGTTCAGTATTCGCCATGCTGGTTTGTATCTAGAGGAAGCAGGTAAAAATTAGGTTTTAAATCAGTAATAAAATGTAAAACATAGCATACCGCTTCACTTACCCAAATTAGGATCAGTAGGTTGACGTTTCTTAATTTTAGCTTCCGAAATAGCAGAATAATAGGCACAAGTCATCTTGATCAGCCATGTTGCTCGAACCATTGGCACAGAGTACTTAGCTAAATATGCAAAAACATCTTCTTTTTTACTAAGGATAGGGACCTAAAAAAAAATAACATGTATAATAATCACATACTGCATCATTAACAGAAAAATTTACAGAGGGAAAGAAAAAAAAGAAGTTGGAAGTTACCTGCTGCTATAAGAAAGGGTATGTATGGTAGATTTCCAAATAGCACACGCAGTTGAAGAGAGTGTATTTTAAGACAATATTTGATAAGAAAAAAGAATCAAAATTATGTTTAGCACAAAAGCAAAACAATTTCATCAGTTGTATTTTTTTATTTATAAAACAAGTTATCTGCAAATTCTAGATGCTTAAGTTACTCATCTTATCAAAAAAGCAGAAAAAACAATTTAATGAGAATCTTCCAAAGAATTTATCTCAAAATTGGAAGGGACAGATTAAGTGGAATAACTGTCCCCAGTCTATAGTTTATCTATGAACTTTTTTTTTTTTTTTTTTTTTTTGGATAAAGGTTTCCAACTACACTTCACAAAAGGAGCAACTTCCAGAAAGCTTCTAAAACCGTCTTTAGCCCAAAATTTAAAAGAAAGGCTGAGATGATGGGTCAGTGAATCTGCCTAATAAACACTGAGCTAGAAATAGCTGGGTAATTAATTCACTGGTTGGAAGTAGGCACTTGAGGCAGTTAATTATTTCTTCCAGACCACTAAGGAACTATTTAGCAAATTAGTATCCCAATGTACCACTGGGTGATTTGAAAGAGTTAATTCACTCTTCTGGAATACCTCATAAATATCCTAGGAATAGCCCGTTCATCTACACAACCTATTTATGAATGTAGAGAAAAACAGTGAACAACAGCACATTAGCTGAGATGGAGATGCAGCACAATGGGACTGGACAGACCACATCTGTACTCCTGTCCTGAGCCTCACCTTTTGGTTTAAGACTCTCATTCCCAGATTCTTCATTTATGGACTCTGATAATACCAACCCTGTGCACCTCATAGGGTGCTTTTAAGGGTAAAGCAAAAGAATAATATGCATCAAAATTATAACAATTAATTTGCTGTCAGTTCCAGGGATTTCTCCAACTAGTCAAAAGTGTTTTCAAGGCACGGACTTGACCTTCTACAAGGATCCTTCTATGAGGATCTACTTAACCACAGACATCAAGAGCCCTTATCTCCACACCCAAACTGTTTCTTGATTTTGAAAACTGTTGAAAATCAAGGCTCCAAACTAGCTAAACAATTTGTAATGCATGGCATTTTTCTCTTAGTTCACCAAATCCTCATTTATACAGTGGATTTTTCTGCTTTATATGTTACAAATTTTACTATTCACAACATGATACAAAAAGTAATTCCACAATTAAAAGATCTGCATTTTTTAACATGACACCTACAAATAATCTAATTATTTCAAAGAAACAGAAAGCTATTTTAGTGTCAAAGGAAAGCTACCTGTGTTGGACAATGAGCTGCAGTGTATCCATGCACTGCATTTTATAGGGACGCAAAGAGCCTTTTGATCATGCACAGTTCCTGCCTTGGGTGCTGACTTCATAACGCAGCCCCAGGACAGAGGCAGCCACATTGCACAAACATGACTAAAAGGGAGATGAAAGGCGTGGGCCAAAGCTGGAAGGCTTCCTATCTGCAGACTACAGTGATACATTTTAACAAGAAAATTTCCTGAAAATTTAGTTTATGAGGCACGAGGTTGAGTTTACTATCACTTAAGCCAGGGACAAGAAAAGCACTGGACTAAATAGTTCAAGACCTGAGCAACTGTTTTTCATTGAAACACAAAGTATGGTACCAGTGGCTTAAATTTTAGTTGTCCAGATCAGGCTGCTTCCTATTCAGACATACCATAAGGTTATAAGATTAAGGCCTAAAAGCACAGATAAATACAAAGTTAGCATTTTCAAAGAATCACTACTAGTACCGTAGTATCTTTTATGTCTATTTAAAGGACTTCTTTTCTGGCAAACGAAAGGTCCTGAGTTCGATTCTTCACACAAAAAATAAAAAGTAAATAAATAAAGGATTTCTTTTGAACAGCAACTTCCAGGAGCAAAAAAAAAAAAAAAAAAAAAAAAAAAAAAAAAAAAAAAAAAAAAAAAAAAAAAAAAAAAAAAAAAAAGAAAAAGAAAAAGAAAAAGAAAAAGAAAATTGAACATGTGAAATGTTTAGATGAAACAGCACACAAACCTTAGCCATACACCTTTCATTAATAGCACAAGGCACACCTCTGCTGCCAAAACCCTAAAAGAACTGGTTGACTCAAATCAAGGGCTTTAGAATTCAGAAGAACATATGTGAAGGAAGTTATTTAATTAAGGAAGACACATATCACTGGTTTTGTCAAATCTATAGTCGGAGCCAACTCAGGAAGCAAACGATATTTATACTATGCCTTCCTCACCGTGATGGATTCCCATTTTTTCAGTGAAGAAACCATCTGACTTTAACTTGTAGTTCAGTGTAGGTAATCATCAGGCAGTATTTGATCCTGGAATCGAGCTAGAGCTATATCTAAATACCAAAGGAAAACAAAGATGCCTAGTATGTCATTTCTCCAACTCCTCTCTCCTCTCCCCAGAACACACACTACCATCAGCACCATCTGCTGGCTAAGCAGGGAACAAAGCAAAGGAAAATCCCACAGGCCACAGGGACCCAGCTCACCAGGAAGAAACAACTGAGAACTAGTGAAAATGTTCAAGAGCTAGGAGAACATCCCCGGTTGCTAGAAGTTTCCTTTTCCAAATCAAGATACGATTGTGATAGAATTAAAAGTACTTGACAGGCCTCCCTGTGACTAAACGTTTGACGTGCTGTGTAGCTTAATAGTAACAAAAAACGGGCTCAGAGACCTGATTCATTCCATACAGAAAACCGTTCCGAACTCCAGACAAGAGCTCGAAGATGACTTGGGATCATAGGAGGTAAAATCAAGGTTTTCAGCCATAAGCTATCTCAGAGACACATATCAAAAATTAAACTATTTGAACCTCCTAATATAAAGATCATGTGGGGAATGCAATCCTTTATTTAACTCTGAAAGAGCCTTCACCATCTCAAGAAGATGAAAGCTGAAAAGGGGAAGGGAAGGGCTCTTAAATGCCAAAGAAATGACTACTTCAAGGTATATTCAATGATTTATAAAGAAAATATCTACATTTGCAAAGAATTAATGTCAGGGCTTACCTGAGGAACACCTGACTTGGCCAGAGGCAGCTCCTAATAAAGAAAGAAGAACAATGGCTAATACACCGCACCAAAATTCATCTCCTTCCTAAAAGATGAGAGGCCCCTACACCCCTGAAGCAAGAGCATCAACTACTGATCAATATTCACTTTTAGAAAACATCCAAAAACTGCACTCTAAAAACTTACTAAGAAAGGAAACTCTTAAAAAGGTGCCAGGCTGGCGACATGGAGAACATGAACTATTAGTCAAAAGCCATCAAATATTGAAGGACATCCTGTGACTAACATGTTCCTCAAGTACAATCAATACACAGGTCACAGTGGGACTACAGAGTTAACTCTTCACCAGTGAAAAAGCAGCACTACTCAGGTCAGTTACTGGAACTAACTGTGTAGTAGGAGTTGGCTATGCTGAGTTGTGTTTTCCAAATGCAAATATGTTATGACATCAGGGTAAAATAAAGCCAATGGAAGCTAAGGCACTACTTTCAAAGAATCACTTTAAGAAGAAATAAGGAAATACACAAGGATCTCTTCTCTCAACTGGCTCTATACCAGGTAGAAACAAACACTTAATACTAAGAACAGAAGACTGGTGCCCCTAAAACTAAAGGGCTTCAGGGAAGAGAAAAAAACTCATGAAATTACTTCAAAAGTATGCAAGAAGCCAGCGATTAAGACTAAGAGGGATGTTTCTAACTCTCTTCCTCAATTTCAAAGAATATTTTGCAATTCTGGATTATCAAGATTATTGAATCTATGTATTATTTTCCACTTAAGAATGATCAAAGGCAAGATTTTAATAGAACCTCCCACCACCACCCCCAAAACTAAATCAGTCTACTTTGTTCAAACCTTTTTCAACGAACAGGCATACCCAGAATCATAGCCTTTATCTCACTTGGTAGGAATGAGGCTTAGCTTGAAGTATTTGAATGAATACTTTTAAAGACAAGTAAATAACATCAAAGAAAGGATCTTTTTATCAAATCTTGGATCGTGACCTACAAAATCTAAAGACAGAAAAAAAAAATGAAGCCTTGTTGCCTTCTCTTGGTTTAATAATCTTGCTGACCTAAAATTACAAACTGCTTCTTATGTGGACCATTTAGGTTACAGATATCCTGGGTACCACATGCAAGCAAAATAAAGGGGAAAAGGGCTAAGGCTGTAGCTCAGTGGTACAGCATTTGCCTAGCATGTGCAAAGCCTTGGGTTCCACCCCCAGCAATGCCAAAGAAAAAAAAAGTCAGTACAACAAGGAACAGCATAAAAGCAGCACATACCTGGCACTATAGATCTGCTATTAGGTTTTGGTTTTAAAGTTGGGGAAAAGATAGATAGATAGATAGATAGATATATTTGAACATTGTCTCAGCCTCAATTTTGTAAGATCATAATTATAACAGTGTAAGAAATACTTGATACCTTTTTTGCCAAAATAGCAAGTGGTTTGTTCCCTGCTAAGTCAGAGAACCAACTATGAATTGCACTCTGAGATCGAGCAGTCACCAGCCAATAATTATCCTTAGCATTAACTTGGGGTTTCTTCTTTCCGGTATCCTGGAAAGTGTTGAGTTTGAGTTTTTCAGCTAATATGCTGCTAAAATAAGCTCCAATCTGTGAAAAGAAAAAGGAAAAAGAAAAGGTTTGAAGACAACAAGCAAGTATCTCAGCACCATATATTTTGTCTTTATTGTTTTAGCTGAAAATATTCACAGTTTGCATAGTTCATCAGAAAATAAAACAGTAAATTCAGTACTTGAAGCCAAGAATTGTGATTGTCATTTGCCAACAAGAAAGACACAGAAACTCACACAGCAACTTTGTTTCACTATTAACAAGTAGTTAGGGGAATGCAGAACCTTCAGAAATCTCTAGTAAGATAAAATTGATTACATCCTGAATAAATTTCAGGCGAATGGGTTTTACTTTAATCTTCAGCTATACTTCCTCTTTTTTTCACACACGCCCAATAGGAGAAAATGTTTTCCCTGAAATGTGGTGTGTAAGTCTAGTGATCACACAATAATCATTTTTTCCGAGATGCATCAAACAGCACATATTTTTGGAAAGGTAATTTCTGTTTACACTTGATGTTTTTTAAAAAAGAAACTAGGGGATTGTATTGTTAGGGTTTGTATCTACATGTCCCACTAAAGCTCATGGGATTGTAGGCGGGACTTCTGGAAGATGACTTGGTTACAGAGACATTACAGTTAACTTGTTGTTAGGAGCGTGGACTGCTCAAAAGAAATGGGTCACTGTAGGTATGACCAGGAAGGGTGTCTCTCCCAGCCCAGTTCCTCCCTTGACACACTCTGCTTCCTGGGCACCAGCAGGTGAGCAGCTTCTCCTCCAACATGCCTCTCGGTCATGCTGTTTCTTCTTTGGCACCAGCAGACCCACCATGCACTGAATAGTGAGCACAATAAACCTCTCCTCCTTTAAATTGTGGGTGTGGGTACTGTGTCTCAACAAGGAGGAAAGCACTCAGACATTTCTTTAAATGGTAAAATACAAAAGGTTCAATTACATTGGATAGGCAACGTTTCTGATTGTGCTGTCTGTCAGTGCCCAGAGTAAAAGTGTTTCAAGAGAAAATTAGAGTTACCATCTCTGAATGGGGCAAGATGGCAAAGGGAACTTCTGCAAACTATTTTGTCACTTGCATATTATCCAAATTAAAAGATGGACAAGGAATGGAGAAAGGGACAGCAATGTAAAGAAAAGAAGGGAATAAAGTAATACCTCAAATTTCAATTTATAGTAAATCTATTAGAATCTTCGAGAATCCTACAAAAGCATCATAGTTGATTTGAAGAATTTTTTAATATGATCACGGTCAACAATTTCTAATAAATATCCCCAGTAAGTTTAGCAAATAGTGACAATTATGATTAAGAAACTATTTGCCCTAGTGAAGCAGAACAAAATCACCACCTTAGTTACTACCCATAAGCAAGAAAAAGTCTGCAGGTTGAAACACAGTTGTAAACTACTAGCTAAGTTTATCTACCAAGATGAAAAGCTGATATAATTTATTTTTTGTTTTTGTTGTTTTACTGTGAACAGGCATCCCCTAATCCTTAACTGATGTGGCATGCTGACGTAACAACAGTAAACACTGGTGAGTAAAAAAAAATAAGCCTGAACTTTTCTTTTTGTAAGCAACTTCATTATACTTTTGTTTTAGGGAAATGTTTGCAGAACTTTCCGTGAATAAACTAAGTACGGAACTATAACAGAATCACTATAAACATGCAGCGAATAGGCCAGACATGTTGATGCATGCCTGTAATCCCAGCACTCAGGAGGCTGAGGCAGATGACCACCATAAATTCAAGGCCAGCCCGGGCTACATAGTAAGTTCAAGGCCACTCTGAACTACACAGCAAGACCCTCTCAAAAAACCAAATAATTAATTAGCTAATTAATTAAATAACATGCAGCCAATAGCCAACTGTTTAAACTTAAATTTTTCATTTGATACAGTATTTGGTCTTTGCATCTAAGGGAGTAAAAACATCACTACAGATTGCTTTATATTTAAAAGCTCTCTTATTTGCAATTATGTATGAGTACTTTAATCATAATATACAAATAGATAAAAAAAATACTCTGAGCAATCCAGTTTGTAACTATACACTCTTCTATGTATTTAATAGCAGCAATGGAACACGGTGACATGTTTTAATTCCTGCAAACAAGCCTTCCAAACAAATGCGTAACTGTAAACAAAGTCAAAATTCCCAAGCAACTAAGAGAGGAGAAAAACCACAGTAGGGCTCAAAAATAATGAAAGTATGACTATAACATTTAATTTTGTTATAACATTTATATATATACATTAAATATCAAAAATTATACATATCAAAAATATTTAAGTCTCACCCCAAATACAAATGTCTATCTCCAAGTAATCATTTGATTAGTTTTTTCCAGTATCTGTTACTGTTTAAGTGAATACAATGAGTAAACAAATTTATCATTTAACTTTTTTGTATGAACATATATACTTAGTATGAGCTTTCTATGTCTGCATATGAAGGGCTTCTTCATTAATTTTTATAGATCCACAGTAATTATTATGTGGATATACCATCTTTCATTTAATCAAGCTATTGTTAATGGACATTTGGAGCATCTGCTCCAAAATTTTGTTATTAAATCATGTTAAAATAAATAATCTTTCACATTTGTTATTTCTAACATATGCAAATACAGCTTTAGGATAAATTTCCATAATTCAGACTGTACGATTCTGTGATTTTAGTAATCATTGCCAAATTGCTTTTCAAAAGGTTTATAGCAATTTGCACCTTTCAAATAAGGTGCAAGATTAAATTTAGCTGGGTATGCTGATACACATTTGTAACCCCAGCACTCAGGAGGCTGAGGCAAAAGAATAGCAAGTTCAAGGCCAGCCTCAGCTACATATTGAGATCAAAGCCAACCTGGACCTCATACCTACATCCTGTATCAAAAAATAAGAAAATTTAAAACTTCCTTCATTCACCCAAAGCTATTGGCTATCTAGAAAATATTTCATTTGGTAAGAATATGGGAGGGAAAGTTTATGAGTTACACAATCATTCACATACTTCGTATGTATGAAATCAAACTCCTCTCAGAAGGCTTGAGTCCTCAAATAAATCTCACAGGAAAAGTGATCAAAGTTGTAATAGGTGTTATTTTTGTTTATTCAGTTATTTAAAACTGGCATAGAACTTGATACTGAGAATAGAAAGTAATGTAGTAATTTCTTTCAAGAAGCATAAAGCATGTACACTCTCCCAAATTCCTACATCAAAGTCCCCAGTCCCTGGTGACTTCATGTGAAGGTAGGGCCTTTAAGCAGGTACTTAAGGTTAAATGAGGTCATATGGATAAAGGCCCTAATCAATATGCCCATTTTCTCATAAGAGAAGGACACACCAGGGATGACTACACGCAGAGGAATGACCACATGAGAACACATGAGGAGGCAGCCAATGAGAAGAAACACCTTTATCTTGGACTTCCAGCACCACGTTGTGAGAAAAGAAACTTCTCTTATTTACATTACCCAGTCGGGGTATTTTGTTCCTCAGCCCAAACAGAGTAATAAACCTGCTAACATGCTTCTGGAAATTTATCTGAACAAACAAAAGCTATTTGTTCAAATATGACTGTAACCTCTCTGTGAATATCTAAGAAACTGGCAACAAACTGCCACAGACAGAGGTTTCAGTCAATTACAGCACATAAATAATGGAATGCCATCTACTCATAAATTATTATTATGACTGTTTCAGCCAAAAGGAAAAGGGTCTACAGAATGTTTTGTTTTTAAAAGGTAGATGAGTAAAGGAAGATAAAGAAGTCCAGGAGGCACGTGGTGATAACAGAGACACAACAACAGGAAGGTACTTAAATGTCCAAGAACCATACCTTTAAAAATGGTTAAACTGCAAATGATGTATGTTTCACAATTTTAAAAAGAACATTAATTACATACTCATAACTGTACTTGTAGCATAAAGTGTATAAAAATTGAAAAGGAACAAACCTAAAAACATTGTGCTTGATCAATGGGACTATCTGCAGAAAACGGTATTTTCTTTCGCACCTCTTAAATAATACTTGTTAGTATCTTAAGAAACTGTCAATTATTTAAGTGTTAATTATCAATTATTAAGAGTCAATTAATTATTTGCGTGCACATGTATGCACATAAAAAATGACTCAGGATGATACATAGGTCTTACATGTGTATCTCTGCAGAAGGGAAAGTGTAGAAATTTATGTATTTTTTTATTCCTTCTCATTTGCATGTTTGATGTCTTTAATTTTATAACAGTGAAAGTATTTTAATATGCACAGAATAAAAATACTTTAAAAAGTTTAAAAATCTGTAAAATAATACAAAAACAATTCTAATTACATATATGACTAATACACGACCGCATCAAATAACACATTTAATTCAGGAAATTTTTTAGTATAACATTCTGACTATAATTTATTGTAAGTCTAAGACAAAAAGTACTCTGGAAGAATCATAAATTCTATGTAATAATTTTGTTTTTGGACTGGCACTGGTATAGTTTTTTCTGAAACTTTATCATGTATGTCATAAGATACAGCAAACAAATCAACACATACACTCATATTGTAGAGTCAGGGTTCTCATTTTGGGAGAAGGAGGATAAAGACGCAAACAAAACCAGGAAATAATCAGTGGTACTGGCAGGTAGGTAAATTAGATAAACAAAAAGAAAAATGTGTGTATTAGCTTGCCATCTCTGTCCACAATAAGGCCTAGAAATAACGACACTCCAGTAGCAGTGAGCATGCTAGCATCCAGGGATGAGGCATGAGGGCCAGAAATGATAAACTTGGAGTATGCTGCTGTGCCTAAAGGAAGGAAGTTCTCAGAAACTCATGTCGATGTTTAAATTGGGACCAAGTGAAGCTGACCCCAGCTGGTCAAACATGAGACAAGCTGAGCATCCAAAAGAAAACTACTGTAAAGGTACTGAATCCTAACATATTAAATCTTAGAAAAATGGGTGAGACTGAAAGAATCCAAAGTAATATTTTAAAAAGGTACAAGGAAGTTCTTTCTTACAAAAGGATGTCAACTAATATATGCATGATTCCACTGGATGACAATAAAGGAAAAAAATAATTCTTCAAGTATGACACTTAGAAACCCAGCAGTTTCCAACTACAAGCTAATAAGTCACTCGGCAGGAATCATCAATGGTGCTAAAATTATCGGATGAAATTTATCCGAGAAGATGATATTCTCATGGTGTCGAAAGTATCACTGACATATATTTAATCCGATGTAAACATTTAATGGTGCATACATATATTGAAATAACACACACATACCTCATTACTTGTACAAACTTAGGTTTCTGTTTATCAGTTAAAAATAAAATAAAGAGCATTATGAAAAAATTATCACTGTGCAGGGACTGGCAGTGTCACTCAGTGATAGGACACATGCTTATCATGCATGAAGCTCTAGGTTCAATCTCCAGCATATGAAAACATTTGAAAAAAAAAAGCAAGGAAAGTGGACAGTACTGCACTGACTCACACAGTACAGTGACATGACAGCTAATACAATTCCTGATTGATCCTGGCACAGGACAGTACACATGAGGAAATTTTGAATATGGACTATGGTTTAAATACCACCAATTTATCAGCATTACTATCTGTCAAGGGTATTACAAACACTTCTTCACAAGTTACAGGAAATAGACAATTAACATTACCTTTGATGGGTTAATTACAATATTTCTGGCAGAGCCATGTTCATCTCCAGTGAAGGCTGGCTGATTGTTGAAGCCTTGCTTTACATTCACAGCAGTAAGTTCATCCTGTTCAAAAAAAGGCATTGATTAAGAAGAGGGAGGGAAAGGTTTCCCACCTTCATCCAGATACTGCAGCCTAAGTAAGAGCTAGGTTTGATACACTCTGTAGGAGAGAACCATTAAAAAATAACCAAAGAGAGCAGAAAGTGGAGTTTAAAAAACAACATGTAAATGCATACAGAGAAAGGCCAATATGGCAAGTTACTGTTTTGTTTTTTGGGTTTTTTGTCTGAGACAGGGTTTCACCACGCAGTTCAGGCTGGTCCTGAAATCACCATGTAGCTCAGGCTGGCCTTGAGCTTGCAGGGATCCTCCTGCCTCAGCCTCCTGAGTGCTAGGATTACAGGTATGCACCACCACATCTGGCAGTAAGCTCTTATTGGCCCTTGGTGTAGGGTGATGGGTGTTTGTTCTCCTTTTAACTTTTCTCTATGTTTGGAAATGTTTACCTTAAAAGTTGGAAAAAGGAAAAAAGAACAATTTCCATCATACGAAATTAAAATCATAGTTTTTGAACTGGAATTGTTCATGAGAGCACATAGCTTAACTCTCCCTTCCTTGATGGCCCCTACTTTACCTTCAAGAAAGCTGTCACACCCAATTTATCCAAACCCTCACAGCAAGTTAAAGACACATAGGAAGGGTGCCTGGAGAAAAGCTTTACGATTCTCACCACGCAAGACACAACTTACACCAGGACAGACATTTAGAGCTTACCCAAGTGTCTTTATACACTTACGCTCACTTCATCTCTACCAGCTCTCAGGCAGGCAGCAGGCATGTATCTTCATGCTCATTGAACAGATGAGAAAAGTAAGGCTCACCAAGCAAGAGTAGCAACTGGGCAAAACCAGCCCTGAAATACTATCTTCTAAATTGTGGACCAGAGAGAGAAATTTCCATGCCACCATGTCATCAAAGAACAAATGTCACATGAAAATGTGGTCTAAAAATACATAGCTACAACTCCTACGCTCCTTGAAAAGATTTCCTAGTGGATAGATACAGGAAAACTTTCCAAGGTCACAACACATCAAAAATAACACAGCCTTTAAAAATAAATAAATAAATAAATAACCTCCTTGCCCTGCCCAGATTATCCCTGGGTTATGGAACTAAATCAGAGTCCCTAAAATAGAGACTGAAAGAATAAGAGGAAGAGGTTGGAAAAGATGAAACTACCTTCTCCTCCACTCACTCAAAGCCAAGAAATGGTTTTAGTGACAGCTGGAGTAATGGTTGCCACAGCACAAAAATGAGAGCATACCTTATCCTCCATCAGTAATTGCTACAAGTAGAAAATGAAAAAAAAAAAAACAAAAAAAAGCAATAGCTCACAATCATTACTATGATAGTCAGGAACTTTAAGGACAAAATAGTTTATGACATTTAAGCACCTGACCAGTATAGAAAGGTCACTTTGGCTGAGAACTGAGGTCCCCTGGAGATACGCCACACAACTTTACTTAATTATGTGTGTTCTTACTAATAACTTGGCAAGCCACTGTTTTGGCGGACTTTCAAAAGACCCTGCTGTAGGAAATTTAGTTCTATGGTAATCAAGTCTCCTCCAAGCAAAGAAGGTCACTGAAATTGTGATCCACACAGAAGATGAATTGCTAGCACATATCAGAAGACATCTCAAACTGCCCTCACATTTTCAAATTAATTGTTTAAAACTTCAGGCCAAAATTCCATAATGCATATTTTCAAGTCAGAAAGATTTCAGTCAACTTAAGTAAAGGAAACACAGTGACACAATTTCCTGTAATCTCAGAGTGTACAGGTACAAACAGGATCATGAGGGGAGTATGATGAGAAAATTAAATATGCATTTACTTTTGATTTACCACCGCATAATTAAAACAAACATTAACTGAGTAACACCATATGTTTTTACTAAAAATACATTCTGACTTAATCAAGAGGAAATGTTTGAGGCTTTCAGGATCAGCTAGTGCTACTTAGTACAGCTTCGTTTTTTATTCTAAATGGATACTGGCTCAGTTAACTGCTTACTGTATTTGACTGCTGATCACTTTAGGTTAGCTTCCTACAGAAACTAAGTAAAAGGTGGTAAAAATCAAGAGTATGAACATTTGTATCCTAAGAGTCTACTTCCTAAAGTTTCCAAAAAGAATGAATACTGAGAGCAAAAGTCCAATGAGTTAACAGTAAGATTTAAACGCCAGAAAGTATTACTATTGTTGCTTAGACTCCAGTTCTGTACCAACAGACTCCTTTAAAGGAAAGCCACTGTCTCCATCCTGAAGACGTCTGCAGCCTCTGATTTGGGAAAATGAGCTAGGACACTACATATTTAATGGCGTTAAAGGCTTTAAGAGATCCAGAAGCAAAGACATCTTGTTACATAAAATCAAACAGAAAACTTTTTTTCCTTCTTGCTTTTTTGGTAGTGGATTGAACTCTGGACCTTTTTTTTTTTTTTTTTTTTTAAGAAAGGGTCTCACTAAGTCGCTAAGTTGCCCGAGCTGGACTCAAACTTGTGATTCTCCTGCCTCAACTTCCCAGAGTTCATGAATTACTCAAACGTTTATGTCACTGCTCTATAGACCTTTGTCAAGTCTATTTAAAAACAGCAAAGAGAAAGTCCAGATTTTAAACAGTATGCTTCTAAAATCTCTTAAGCCAGAATCTGTAAGGGACACAGAGCTTCCCTCTTTAAAGACTTTTTTTTTAAATAAAAGTAAGAAGCACCAAAATTCTTGCAGTGGCTTTTGTTAGAGACTTCAACTTGTTCTACCGCAGCTCTGGACAATTCTCATAATAGATCCATCAGCCGCTACTTTGCCTACTTGCAAAGGTGAGACTAATAAGACTCAAAGACACAATAGTCAATCAGTACCTATTCCTAGGTCTGTGCTCCGGGCACTAGATCAGCAGTCCTGAAACTTTTCCTGCAAAAAGAATTCCATAGTAAAGGCTGAACTTGTTCCCTCTGCATGACATGAAAAAAGAAAAAGAAAATATATTTAATAATCAGAGGAGGGAATTCATGATTTCAGAGATAATTCTTAATGCATTTACAATTAACCATATCTAGGGTAAAAATGTTGTCCACACATGTAAAATCAAGGCAAGAGATAATAGATTATGTCTATCATGGAGATTATGATGAAAGGAGATACATTTCTTTTTTGCCATTGTTTTCAACTAAAATACAAGTCACACAGCAATTCTAGGGAAATAGATATCCAAACAGAAACAAAAGCCTGAAAAATAGCCCACATTAATATGTAAGGCCAGTGTCCACATTTTCATATTCTGTACCAGTGGTGGCGAACCCACAGCACACATGCCACAGTTGGCTGTTTGTTATCACTGAAAGCTCCAAAAGGTTTGCCATCACTGCTCTACACTGTTAAACAAACAAACAAACAAACAAACAAAAAAGACCCTAGCTACTTTGGTTGCAATTCAAATGTATCCATAAATCTCATGCATTTACCTTGAACTTCAGAGAATGATCTTAGTTTTTGGAACACTTTCAAAGCAATCTTTTTATTTCAATAAAATATTTAGCTGGGAAAATGAAAACATCTTCATGCTCATTTAGAAACTGTTTAAGTTCTTTCTCAATCAAGAAATTTAAAAAGTTCAGCTTAGTACAATTTTCAATGAGCATCAGAAGGTCAAATAATAAATGGTACAGAAACACATATGCGGGTATAGATACTCATTCTTAACCTCTTTCATCTTCAACATCTAGTGCACAGAACATGTGCCAAACTGCCCATTTTCACAGTTGCCTAGTCATCTAACAAACTAACTGAATGGCCATTCAACGAACTGGACAGAAATGTCCACCAGGAATGACAATGACATAGAAGTAGAAAAATACAACTCTGTGCTTGCCAATTTGAGTGTGTTAACACAAATCTTACTCAGAACTTTTTTTAAACTGGGTCACCTTAAGTTGTTCAGCCTGGCCTCAAACCTGCAATCCCTCTCAAGTATAATTACAGGCATATACCATCACCCACAGCCAAAATGAAACTTTTAACATAGTTTTATAATTACTTCTCCTAGCCTTATCCATCACTCCTTCCAAGAAGCCTTTTCTCAGGCCCCAAAGGATGTTTGCAGACCCTAGTTTGGAAAGCCGAGCTATGATAATCTCTCAGATACATTTAATGGCTATTAGACAATACTTTCAGTTATTGAATATAAATGACCCAGTGCATAAAGGAGGAATCTTTTACTCTCCAACATCATCAACCAATCCTAACCACGCAACCCTCGAAACACGTCTCACATTTATGTTTTCCTTTAGAATATAGTACATGGTCACTCTCTTAACAGTGGTCACTGTCACAGCAGAGTCCACACTGGTCCTCACTCATCTCATGTTCTCTGTCCTGCCTGCCTTCTGGCCCCAGATGAATCTGCCTGACATATACTCTTCTTTTCCGCATGACTGTATTCAAGTCTCAGAAGGTTTTCTACGTTTTCCCCACTAAAGGGGCTAAAGAAGCACATAGCTCCACTCTACACAGATCCTAAATAATATCCCTGATCTTTTCTACACCTAAGTCTGCCCTGAATCAAACACCATTACCTAGGACTGGCATTCAAAGCCTCCAACATCAAGCTCAGCATTCTAGTCTTCACTTCTATTCCAAGTGTTAGAATCACAGAATCACACAGCTCTCAGTTTGAATGCAGAGCCCTCACTCAAGCCTGAGACCACAGCAACTGACCTCTCTGTACCTCAGTTGCTTTGTTTAAAAGGAGATAAGAATAACTTACAGAGCTGAAATTACATAAGATAAAATGTGCAGACTTTAGCACACCGCGTAGTCCATTATTAAGTGCCCTACAAATGGTGGCAGTAGCTGTTTTCTATTTTTATATTTTACCTTTCATTATATGCCATTCCACACACATTGTCTTTTCAACCTCTAAACCTTAGATCATGCCATTTCTACCCTCTAGATTTTTATTACAAAATCTTTCACTTTTTGTGAACCACAGCTCAGCACTGCCCTTCATTCCATTAAGAAACAATTGTGAATGTAGCACTGTGCTAACTACTAGAGATTCCAGAAACAGCAAGCAAACTACAGGCGTGATAAACACCTAACAGAGAAGTTGCCTGTTCAGAGAGTAAATGATAAGGGCTTCACCTAGTCTGTAAAGTCAGACAATATTCTCTGGGAAACCTGCCTCTGAGCTGAGCTCTATGATGTAGAAATTAGCTCTAAGAGGAGACCCCTTACAAAGACGAAGTCCTGACATTCTGTACGAAGAGATACAATATTAACTAGAAAGAGATCTGAAGACTTTTGGATACATACTGTAATTCCTAGAGCAACCATTAAAAAAGGAGAGAATATAACTGAAATGTCATTAGCTAAATTAAAAGTATAGTTTAATAACCTAAAGAAAGCAGGAAACACAGAAAACAATGAAACAGCAGACCCAAATACAGGCATATCGATAACTATATTAAATGCTGGTTAAATGACTATAGACTAAAATTCCAGTTAAAAGACAGGAATTGTCAGAATGGATTGAAAACTAAAACAAAGCTCAACTGTATCTTGTATTTAAGTGCAAAGATATATAGTAATACCTTGGTTCACAAATACTGTTCACAAATGCTTCTGTCCTCAAACAATTCAGTTCTCAAAAGCATTCAACAAAATTTTGCTTCCATTCACAAGCTCCACATTGGGCGACAAACACAATGCCAGCTATCCTCCCCATACAAACACAAATGGGGTCACCTTACCCAAACAAATTTGTTTCATAAAACAAATTAAATTTTTGAACCAAGGCACCACTGTACTTTAAATCTAAAGACAGATAAACTGACAGTAAATGGAAAAGATATATACCATCCAAACAATGAACATAGGAGGGCAGGAATAATTATATTGATAAAAGTTGAAGACTTCAAGACAAGGAGAACTATCGTCAGATTAAGAGGCACATGTTACAATGATAAAAGGATCTATTATCAGAAAAGAGGGCAATATTTAGCATTGTGTGCCTAATAAGAGGAAAATTTGAGGAAAAGCCTGTAGAAAGTCTGTGGGGCTGGGAAAACAAAAGAAAGCATGCTATCATAGCAGGAACAAGGGAAGCAGGCAAGTATAAGAAACTAAAACAATGGAAGTGAGAGAGACTGAGAGGAGTCTTGTGGACAAAATACAGGACTTCTGTCATCACAAGAACAGTAAACACCAGTCAATATGGCACATACCTGTAATCCCTGCTTCTTGGGAGGCCAAGGCAGGAGGATCACAAGTCTACAGCCAGCCTGGGCAGTTTAATGAAACCCTGACTCAAAATAAAAAACAAAAGTGTTGTTAATGGGGCAGAGTACTTGCCTAACATGTATAGAGAACTGGATTCAATGCTAGGAGGTAAAAAAAGTAGTAAAGATTTTAAGCCAGGACATGGTACCCAACTGACACAGGTCTTCAGTGTGGAAAATTGAATAGGACAGCAGTCAAACTGAGAGGCTAAGGATAAGGGGACTGGGACCAGTTAACAAGGATATTATGGGAGATAATGGTAACCTGAACCAAGATGGTGATGGTAGAGGTAGAGAGAAAGGAGCATATGAAGGAATGTTTAGGAGAAAAATTCAAATTGACTTGCATGAAATGAGAAAGTACAGTTGTCATGAAAGTCATGTAGTTTTCTGGAATGGTAACACCTCCTGATACAGGACACAACAGTGTTAGGGGGGTCTTTGAGGATCAGGGAAGTAGATCACAAGTTCAGTTTTAAATATGTGTTATGGTTGATTCATTGGGTCAACTTGAGAAGTTTAGAAGCTTAACTAAGTGACTCAGCAATTCTACATCCTAGGGTGTACAGAACACACCCTAGGGTCGCTGTTTACACACTAGGATATTGTAATGGTTGATTCATTGTGACAACTTTAACAAGTTTAGAAATATAAGTAACTCAGCAGGGGGGCAGGGTCCTCATTTTGTAAACATCCTGAGCCTGTGCAAGAGGTGGGCTCAGACACTATGTGAGTGCTATATCCACCCAGGTGGGTAGCCTGCTTACAATATAAGGAAGGAAAAGCAACTTGCTCTTCCCCCTTTTGCTCTTGTTGCTTGTGCTGTCCTATGACACCACGAACTGCTCCCCCTATGCCATGCCAACACACCTTGGAGCCAGGTGATGATGGACTGAGACCTCCACAAACTGTTAAGCTAAATAAAACTTTCCTTCCATAATTTTGGACATTGGGTATTTTGTCTCAGCAACAAGAGAGAAGTACCTAAGACAGAAATTTTGAAATGTCACATAAAAAGCATAAAATGTTTCTTATAGGGTCTTAGAAATATAGGTACAGAGTATAGAGAAGTCTAAGATAGAGTTCTAAAGTTGAGTTATCTATTTATGGGTAGCATCTGAAGCCTAAAGTTAGCAGAGATAGCTTAGAGAGACAGAAGGGTGAGAAGACAAACCTAATACAAACCCCAGAGAAAATACAATATTGATTTTAAGGCCAGTGGAGAAGGAGAAACCATCAAAGGAGACCAAGATAGCATGGCCACCTTAGGAAGAGGACAGAAGGACACTAGAAGTGCTTTACCCGAGAAACTGAGGGAAGAAACTTCTCTGTAGACAACATAACAAGATCAAGTGCTGCTGGGAATACAGCCATCACCTATGACATGAGACAGAAGTGTCTCAGTAGCATGATGATTGCAAAAGCCAGGCAAGTAAGGCAGTAAGTAGAGAAGCAAGTGGAAGGTGAGGCAGGCAAAAAGTACAGGATGCACCTGGAAAAGGTTGGAGAAACAGGAGATAAACTGGAAAATGGGGCTATGGAGTAGAGGAAGTGCTAACACAAGGGATCCTGGCACATGTTTCACTGATACCAGAAAAAAGTCAATGAGAGAAGTAGTTGAAGACAATAGAAGAAATGGAATTGGTTAATAACTGGAAGTTTCTGAAGAAACACCATAGAAGGGTAGTATAACCTGACTCAGAATCCAGAAGACAGTGACCAGTACCAGGCCAACTAAAACAAACAAAAAGTCATGAGGGGAGACCTTGGAGACACAGTTATAGGTAGAACTGGGTCCCCTGAAAAGATAGTCAAAACCCTGTGCATGTCATCTTATTTGGCAGTGAGGTCTTTGCAAAGGTATTATAGTCAAGATGCAGTAAGACTGAATTAATTTAATGTGGATGCTGTCCTTAAAAATGAAGGGAACAACACAGAAGGAAGACAGCAATGTGAAAACAAAGCACAGCCCCAAGTTTTGTGGCCTGTGGCTGTCAGAAGCTAGAGGAGGAAAAGAAAGATTTCCCCAAAAGCACTGGAGAGACCACAGTCCTGCTAACACCTTCCTCTCAGACTTCTAGCCTCCAGAACTGAGAGAGAACAAATTTCTGTCATTTTAAGACAGTCTTTGGTGCTCCGTGACAGCAACCTTAGGAAACTGAACCACAATGTAGGAAAAGGGAGGCTCTACTCTATCCCTCAGGGCAACACATTTGCATCAAAGCCACACCTGAAAGCCAGCTCTGTACATCCACCATCATTTACATTGCTATTAATATTCACCCCCCATCAGAACCACACCTGCAGCCTGCCAATCACTCACTATGGGAACCTGAGAAGAAACCAAAGGATGTGAGCTTAATAAAAAACAGCAAGTGCAGTCTTTGTGCCTCTATCCAAAGCAAGCAAAAAGGTAGGGAAAAAAAAAATCACAGCAATGATGAGCCTGCTCCAAAGCATTAAAGCAGTAAACTGATGCCCATCATCATGATAACCAAGTCACTTAGGGAGGATAAGTCCATTCCATGCGGTGAGAAACCTGAGTTGGAGAGACTGGCAGAAGTGAAGTGCATGATTAGGCGGCCACGTGAAAATCAGGCCCAAATAGGTCCACTGTGTTCTCCAAGACGGTAAGATCTCTGAGAAGAGCACAGCATGCTTCAAACAAACCTGAGCTAGAATCCTGGCTCCTTCTTCTGTGAAATGAAGACAACCCTATCTACTTCACATGCCCACTCTAAAGAATAAGAGAAAATGACATGTATTCAGTCAGCAAGTTAACTAGCCCACACTAAGTAGTACTTTAAACATGGGATCACTGTAGCACAGTAGCACACATCTGTAACCCTAACTACTCAAGAAGCTGAGGCAGGGGAATGGCAAGTTCAAGGCCTACCTGAGCAGTATACTGAGACCATCTCCCAAAAAAGTGAAGAGACCATCATTGTCATTTAGAATTATGATCTTTTGTATGCCCAAACATGTTAAAGCAAACTATGCCCATGAATCGGTGCTTAGAAACTCTCCAAAGAATTAATGGAAATGCCCTCCATGGATAAACATACACTCAGAAGAGACAATGCCCTATGACAGTGATGGTGAACCTTTTAGAGCTTTCAGTGACACAAACAGCCCACTACAGCACACATGCCAAGGTTTACTACCACTGCCCCATATCAACCTCCCTTGTCCTACCCAGAAGTGGCCTCCTAAGCAAGTAGCTCCTCTTGCATTTCAACGTGGGAGAGCTTCTGATTCCAGTTATATCTAAATATATGTACTATACGGTAGCATATATTCTGCTCTGATCTAAATAATTGTACCCGACTAATTCATATTCAAATTCCATTCAAATGCATGATATCCACCAATATTGAACACCTGGGTGTGGCTCTTAAAAATTCTAGGAAAACTACAGGAAAAAAAAAAAACTTGCAATTTTTAATTTGCATATTTGTAAGGCAGGAAAGGGGACTTAAGCATCTATTAACCATTAGTTTATACTGCCCAGTATCATATTTAAGGCAGTCTCAAAAAAAATGATCTTCTCTTTAGAGTTTCATTGGCAAGGCAAGCCAACAGGCCCTATCTGCTCTTGTTCTGTAATCGCATCTAATGTTAGTTCTTCCCTTTTTATTGTAATTTCACTTAGTACTTACCATGCTTGTGTGTGAGGAATCTAAAGGCACAGAAAACAATCACAAGCCAAGGTTTTTACCCACTGCAGTTGTCTGTCAGGCTGACTTAACACTCATCATGGCATGGCCCTCTCAGCTTGGTCCCTGTGCTCCATCTTCAATTAACACCCTGACCCCGTGTTGGACACACCCCTACAGTATTCAGTACCATGGGAGGACAAAGGACCATTTCCCCTTTTTGGTGCTGCTGATGGTGATTCTGTTCATTGGTTTTTGGTCAACTGCTCAGAAATGGAGAGGCCAACCCTACAATTTTGAGTCAAAGAAACAAATCTTCCCCACCTGGCCACAGAAAAACTAGTCTGAAGAGTTGGTCTCGGTTTGATCCTGTGTCCCCCCAAAGTCTCATGTAATTGTGGCATGGACAGGGCTGAGTCTGGCGTTCATGATTGGTTTGTTGTCTGACGCTGGGATTGGTGATGTGAATGCTGCACCCACCCAGGGGTGGAGTCAACATACAGCATAAGGGTGAGAGGAAGGTGTGTCTCTCTTCTCATCTCGTCTCGCCTCTTCTCTTCTCTTCTCTCTCTCTCTCTCTCTCTCTCTCTCGCCAGTTTACCTTGCTGTTTGGCGGATGCCATGAATGGCTACCCCACCATGCCACACTGCCTTGGAGCCAACTAGGTATGGACTGAAACCCCCCAAAACTGTAAGAAATAAACCTTTCCTTCCCTAATTTTGGGCATCAGGTATTTTGTCTCAGCAACGAGTGAAAAGTAACTAAGACATGGTCTCTGTCAGCACAGCACAGCCATCACCCTTTTTATTTTCAGGAGACTTGCTCACTCTCATTGTTTCGAGGGTGTTTAGCAAACCTGAGTAATTCTGGCAATCAACTACCACCAAAGCAGCCCACTACAAGTTAGGAAGGAAAGATTTAAAGTATGGAACAAGTGACATAAACCAAAGCTATATGGTCCCTTCATATCAAAACCATTTAATAATCAGATTAATGAAGCCATGGGGGGTGAGGTAGAGCCTAAAGATTCATTCCAATTCCACAACTAAATGCAAATTTAATTGTCTATCATATCACTGAAGACTAAGCACAAAAATGTGCTACTCTGATGTCCTCAAGCAACAGAACCTACTGCTGTATCTAAACAGTGTCCCCCCAAAATCTGAGCATTTTCCACCCTCCTTTCTTCTTTCATTTCCTTTGGTCTACTTGTCACCAAGCATCAATACTTATTCTCAAGTCCTATTTAAAGGTCTGATTAGCCAGGCTTTTTTTTACTTCTTGCTTTGGTCACTGAAGTAACCTCCCTCACAGCCTCCCAGACTCCACTCTCCCCCAACAATGGATTTATTAGGCAAGACGTAGTGTGATAAATCCAATAGCAGAATCACGTATGCTCACCACCACCCCCACGCTCATCCTACCAGGATTCCAGCAGCTGCTATACCAAGTCTGATCTAGGGAAGTACCATGCTCTATCCTTTCTCCAGCACTCTCCAGCGAAATCTCCAAGCATAAGCCTTCTGTTTTCTGAATTCTCACAGCATTTTGGCTTCACTATACAAAAAGCAGAATAGTTATAGTCCAATTCCAGCACCATCATTATGTGACCTTGAACAAATTATGTATTTCTGTGCCTTAGTGTCCCCATCTGTAACAAGAAACAATAATAGGACTTGCCTTATAAGTGCTGTGAGGCTGGCATAAAGCCATTCAAACAGAATGCACTCAGAACAGCCAACACAATAAATACTGGTCATTATAACCTAATGTGGCACTTTATACCACACTGTCTTACATTCATATCTTAGTCCTTGTATTTAAAATAAGTAAATATAACTAATGCATTTGTCACTTCAAAAATTATGTGGGTCAATGAACAGGACTTGCATGAACAGGACACATCAGTCCTGTCAAGTGTGGGCCAAAAATGTTGCTTGTCTTCAGTAAGAAACATAAAAACTGAGTATCGAAACATTTACAGCAATGTGACACTGCCACAACATGAAAGCAGCATTTCGTTTTTCTAGTAACTCATTTTTATCATGTACTTATTTCAATCTGTAACAGACTGAAAATTAATTAAAAAAAAAACTAGTCCTTCACAAGTTATTTTAAGAAGCAGCATTCTAGAGGGGACTGAGAGCAGGTTTCTATTTCTTTTCTACACCCCCATATCACTTCACACAGTGGGAGGCATACAGCAAGAACTAAGTAAATGAAAATATAATGTCAAAACCATGTTGATTATTTAATAACCTCAAAGCAAATTTCATGTGACCATAACAAATGTAAATAGTGTCTCCAATTCATAAGGAATCTTGGAAACAGAGAATTAACATGTAGCCTAAAACTGACCAAATAGTAAAAACAACTCTGACCACCAAAAATATTTTCCATACACTACCATAATACTGTGTGGAGCTTTATTCAAAATAAGTAAAACCAAGCAAGGTCAATATTTACATTCCTCACAGGACCCAGAAGAAAAATAAATTATTTAGCTTTTGATAGGTCCTCCATACTTATCTTGACAAAAAATCCGACAACACTTCAGACAAACATTTGTATTAGTTCTTTAATCCTGCCAATGCCTGAAGTGGCGCTGATCTCACTAACCTCGTTAGATTAATCCATGAATGAAATGACTGGAAAAGGAACGCAACAAATTCTACCAAATTGTTTTTAACTGACAAAGCAGCATTTGCATAGCTGATCTGTGGCACACTGGATGTGGGCTGAAGGCTGAGTTATTATTCCTGGGCAAGAAAAAAAATCTTGGCACAATCAAATTGACTCTGGAAACGCCTGCAGAAAATTCAAGGTAAGAGAGAACTCCATTTCAGTCCTGCCTCCCCAGCTACCGCAAATTAGGGGATCTAGAACAAAGTAAAAGTCATCATTCTTCTTGGGTGCTCTATCTCCTGCCCCAGAATCCCCTTCTCCTATCAGTAGTTTTAATCTCTTCCTCTTTCCCAATTGTACTAAAATCTGTTCAAGTTTATAGGCTCAATACGCTCTTGTTTTATTGAACTACCAGCAATTCCTCTCAACACAGAATCTAGTTTCCCATATCTGTGCCCAGAACTTCTGCCCAAAAGGCCTTCTCCACTCCACTCTGCTACCAGGAAAACATCCACCAGCCTTCCAAAAACTTCAGAAAGTTCCCCTCGCTCATTTGTTCCCAGTACACTGAAGATTCTAATGACTCTGTTTTCCTATGCACACGATTTTTATCTCTCCACCCAAAGTCTCAAAGGCAGAAACCATGTTTTACATTTCCTAGCACGCCTATGCCTATACCAGGCCTTGATCTGCCAGATTCCTAATAACCATTGGCTGATTATGACTGCTGCCCAGTTAGTGGGACTAAACTGCCCAGTCAGCTGAATTTTATCAGGTTTCTTGCCTCTGATTAGCAGTGAGGCCGTACAAGAGACACAGTTCCTGCTTCATGGAACTTCCACTGATTGTCTGGGAGGACAGACCCAAAAATCAAACGCAAACTGTACTGAATGCTAAGGAGTAAACAGTGGTATGAGAATAAGGCAATGAGACAATAGAATGCACATGTCCAAAGGTCCTTAAGAGACAAACTGTTCAGCAGACCTAGGAAAAGTAAGAGAAGGCAAAAGCAGCTGAAGCCTCATCAGTATGAACTCCTCTTTAAAACACTGATCCATCCAGGAAATCCAGCCCTAGAAAATTCGATTTCTCAGGGTCAGTTGGCCCCTCCATTTCTGCATACTCTCAAAGGGTAATCACAGCATTGACTCCAGTTCTTTACGAACACATCACATCCAAATCCAAACTTTCAGTTTCCACTAATATGCACTTTAACCTGTATTTCCCAGAGTCTTCTCAAATAGAAAACATACAGAAAGTAAGTCTTTACCCTTTCCAAGCTTAAACACCCATGAGGAAAAAAGAAAACTAAATTAATGTGTTTCCATGGGGCATGTTCTTTAGAGACCATCATTAGTCCACCTACCCAACAGTCTACACAAGTGTTATTCCAAACCTGAGACCACTGGATTCTTGAGAATTTATCAATTCCCTATGGTGAAAGGTCAGATTTTCTTTATGTTCTTCAACCAAAACAGTTTATCCCAAAGAATGAATGTAGAACTAGGTACAGAAATCCAGATAAAAACATGTCCATAAATATAACACAATGCTACTCCTGTCACTGTTTTAGTTTTGGGGAAAAAATAATTTAAAAAAAAAACACATTTTAGCCTTAAATGAATATATAGTTCCCAAAGTTATCCGTTTTAATTTCTAATACAATAAATACCAAGAAATATAACCTAAGTAAACAAAAGCTCTATGGGATCCCCAGTGCTTAAGATTGCAAAGGGGAGCTGGGCGTGGTGGCGCATGCCTCTAATCCCAGCACTCAGGGGGATGAGGCGGGAGGATCCTTGTGAGTTTGAGACTGGCCTGGGCTACAAAGTGAGTTCAAGGCTAGGTTGAACTACATAGTGAGACCCTGTCTCAAAAAAATAGGGTCAGGGATTTAGCTCAGTGGCCTAAGCACCTGCCTGGCAGGTGCGAGATTGTGAGTTGAATCCTTGGTACCAAAGAAAAAAATATATATATATATTGTCAAGGGGATTTTTATAGCAGCACAATTACTAATAGCTAAGTCTTGGAAACAGTGTACATGTCCATCAACAGATGAGTAAAGATATAAAATGCATTTATATATAACAGAGTACTACTCTGTCATAAAGGATAAATTTGAGCTATTTGTAGAAAAATGGATACACATTGAAATCAAAACGTTAAGTGAAATAAATTAGATACACAAGCTCAACTATCACATGGTTTCTCTTATATTAGAAGCTCAAAGTATAAATAATTTAAAGATAAAAACAAAAGATAATTGGAAATGGGAAGGGGACCAAGAGATGGAGAGAAAGGGAAGGGAAGGCGAAGAGGAGGTAAAAAGAATTACAATGTGTTATACTCATTATGTACTGCAAACATATACAATTGTAAATGGATTCCACGAGCAAAAAATGTGGAAACTGCTGGCTAAAATTAACAATCTGTTTGAATTTTTTTTACTCATCCCTCTCTCAGTTCACACATCCACTTTGCCAATTCTATTATCCAAATATCCTTTGTCATGGACGCTACCTTCTGTTTTCTTCCCTAGCTTCCCAAACCCAAAGGCCAAAAACATCCAATTTGAATTCCAGAACCTATGAAGGTGACCTCACTTAGAAAAAGGGATTTTGTGGGTGTAATTACAGACACAATCATCCTGGATTATGCCGGTGGGCCTTAAATTCAATGAGGAGCGTCCTCGTAAGAGACACCCAGAGAAGAACACAGGACCAGAGAATAAGGGCACACAAAGACAAAGGCAAAAACTACAGTGATGTGGCCACAGGTCAAAGACAACAGGAAAAACAAAACGTGAAGCCACGGAGGCTGGAAGAAGCAAGGATGATTATTCCCTACAGCCTCTGAGGGAGTATGACCCTCTAGTGCTGTGACTTCAGACTTAGCCTCCAAAACAATAAGAGAATAAAATTTTGTGCTTTTAAATCAATGGAATTTTTTCTGGTAATCTGTAATAGCGGCCACAAGAAACTAGTCGCTCACTCCCAGTCCTGAACACCAGTGACTACCTAGTAGGTAAATCTTTCCGCCTCAGTGTAATCCTCAGACTCTGTCTCCTCCACCTGCAACTTTTGGTCACCTCGAATCTCATTCCTGTAATGTAAGTGGATGGTGCCCCTTTGCCTCCACCACAATATCCAAACGTCTCCACACGGTGCACAGATGTCCAGGCCTTGATCCCACCCAGCTCTCCCTGTGCACGCCACACCATGACTCAGGCCCACATCTCTGTGCACACTGTACATTCCTTCTGCCCTGTGATCCCACACACATGCAGTGTCCTCTGCCTGGAATTAACTTGCTTCCACATCCTCTAAGTCCCAGATTCTAAAGTCTGCCTTGCTAATAGGTTCCTTTGGAAAAAAAAAAAGGAAAGGAAAGGAAAACCGGGTCACTTCTTGTTTCCACAGCACTTTGAAGATTCTTCCCAAAGAGTATCTGAAACACAGTATTCCTTCTTTAGAGGTCTATCACTCCTTCTAGCCTATGTTTCACCACCTCTGAACCACTGACGTGATGGACCAGAAAACTCTGGTGTGGGGGACTATCTGGTGCACTGGAGAATGTTAATAGCATGCCTGGCTCATACTACCAGGCACCAGCATGCAGCAGCTGTGACAATTCACAGAATCTCCAAATGCTGCCCTGTCTGTAGGGGGAAAAAAGAAAAAGCTTCTGGATACTACTACAGATTAAAAACCCTGGTGCCCTGTATCTAAAGTTCCGGGGATCTGTTTATTCTTGCATTCATTCATAAAAGAGTTCTGAGTCCTAAGTGTGAGCCAGGCACTGTGCTGGAAGAGGGAACACAGCAGGAAATAAAAGACTTGGGTCCTGTCCTCATGAAGCCATAGCTGGCAAACAGCCTGCCAAGTACTCAACAATATTGGTTGAATGAATGACTTGGTTTGGCATGTGTATGCATGATATTGTTTCCCTTAAAACATAGAAAATAAAACCCAATAGCTTAATTTTATTTTCTCCTTTTCTCAGGGCCACAGTGTTGCACAACGAAGAATTCACTTATACAGAATGCCACATTAAGTGTTGTTCCCTGGAACTGAGCTATCAGCACAGCTTGCAAATGCTATCCATAAATAAGGCAGTATCTCAACCAAAATCATTCCTGCACACAAAAGGCCAAAAATGCCAATGCCAGAGCTATCCCCAGAGGGTAAACAGAGTGGTGGGGATCTACTACCAAAAAACACAAGGAGAGGGCATGAGACTCTGGAGTATTCTCCCCTGTACAGGAGGCACCACAATATGAGACAACATGCAGTGAGCTAAACAGTCCCCAGTTCTCAGAGTCACAGAGTACCCTAACCTGCAGAGTGATTCTCATGGCTAGGGCAACATGATGGTATTTCTCAAAAGGGGAAGCCATCTACTGAGAGGAGGTCAAGTAAAGGTACTAGAACTAAATACGGCATAAAGTGCTTGGCCCAGAGCTGCTTTGACAACTCAGTTTAACCTGTCTGCAGCTCCAAAGGTGTATGGCCTCCCCTATATAGCACAGACCCGCAGACTGTCCTTCTCAAAGCAAAACAGAACCGGAATCTCCCCACTTCCTACCAATAATACTCTTTCTGCTAGAATGGAAATAAAGCAGCTCACTGTTTAGTTCCTCTTGGGTCCCAATAGGCACTGGTCAGAATTTACTACCTAATGGACAAGACGCATTCTTTGACTTCTGCCTATACTTCTGATTAAGCCAGACAGTAAAACTTCTTAGAAAGCATACTCTTTAAAAAAAAAAAAAAAACAGGGGAGGCCCATGCATGCTGTGATCCTTTGAGGGTGCCAAAATATAAATGGAAAGTACCATGACAACAGTAGAATCCTTTTGGCTACAAGAAACTGGTAACAGCCCCAACGATGGCTTAAACCATGTGAACTTTTATTGTTTACTTACCAAGAAATCCATGGAGAAGTGGTTCCATGGTAAATTCAGGAATTTAACAATTTCATAAAGCCACTCAACAGATCCCTTCCATTCTGTGTTGGTTTTTTAATCACAGACTCGATGCCTCCTAACACCAGCTGCAGATATCATATTCTCTTGCTACTTTCCAAAAACAAAACTAAGGGGCCTTCATGGCATTAAAAAAGGCCTCCTCTTATGCCTATAGATTCAGAGGAAAATTTTTTCTCCAAAAGTTCTATAGCAGATTTCCATTAAATCCCTTTCATCAGAATTAAATTACAAGCGTAGTTGAAGCTGTTAAGAAGACGAGGAAAGTGAGAACCTAGTTTTAACTTTTTTAACTTCTTAGAGGAAAGCAGGAAAGGGAAAAGCAGAGTAAGAATGACAGTGAAGTAACCAACAAAGTGTCTGCCACATAAAACCATACCCAGGGGTGTGCTGGTGAATATTAACATCCAGTTTTCATAAAAATGAAAAGAAACAAAATCCCAATTTGTCACATTTGCCAACTTCCTTGGTGTAAGTATTTAACTCACATTATGGTTGATTTCAAGCTACCAGCATATCATCCAGCTCATAAAATTCCTAAAGCTCTAACAACCTGCTAGTGCAAGCCTTTTCCAACACATCACAAAATTTGTATCTTCTATTTGATTGCAATTTAAGTTTACAACATTTCTTCTAATACTATAAAGTCTATAAGATTGATCATTATTCTCTCCATCTTACAAGGTTAAGTCACACTGCCCACATAGCAGAGCTAGAACTCTAATGTCACAATCCTAACCCCCACCCTACCACAACTGGTAGCACCACAGGTATGAGTCCTTATATCAACACTCTAACACTGTTTCGCCTACCCAACAGCTAAACGAGCTCCATGCTGGCTTAAAACTAACAACCACCACCAAGGTTCCAGCTATTCAAGAGAATAAGAAGGATCACTTGGGTCTAAGAGTTCAATGCCAGCCTGGGGGAAAGTCTCAGTGAGACCGTCTCAAAACAAACAAAAAAACTAACAACAAAGGCTCATTTATGTCAACCTAACTAAAGTTACCTAATAATTTTTCTTTAGGTTATTTCCTCCAAGGACAAAAGTACAGACTGTTTACTGTTAAGATTGGAATGAGATTAACATGGAGAAAATAATCACTCCTAATTTCACCCCCCAGGGATATGGTGTGAATGTGTCCCCAAAGTTCAGGTGTTAGGAATTTAATCCCCAATACTGAACATTAGGTCATTTGGACTCTACCCTTATGAGCTGACTATCTCAGAAGCACGTTGGGAATAGGATCCTTATAAAAGCAAATTCAGCCCTTTCTTGTCTATCTGCACCCACGACACCTTCCTCCAGGTTAGGACATAGCAAGAAGGGCCTCACGAGACACCACCCCCTCAAACTGGCACTTTCTGGCCAATTACCTTAATTTAAAAACTACCTAGACCATGGCATTCTGTAATAGCAGTGCGAAACAGACTAAAATACTTAAAGGTTAACAACTGTCTGCATGTGAGTGATAATCCAGATTAGGCAGACATATTTAAGTAGCAATCAAGCTATATTATAACTCAGTAACATTTTTCCTTATTATGTAAATTCTCCAAGACTTAAAGAAATACAATAGCATCTTGAACAACTTGTCCCTCTGCAGTGCTGGTTGGCAACACAGGGCCCAGCATTTCCTAGGTAAGCGCTCCTCCACTGAGCTCTACCCCCAGACCAGCAATGTGTCTTTAACAAGTCCTCCAGGAGAGGGAATGTGCTCTGAAGTTTGAGAAACACTCCTCCGAGTTATCCACAAGCAGTCACCGCCATCATCAGCTCTGCAAAGCCATGTGCTTTCTCTCTCCTAGCAGCCCCTGCACGGCATGCCAGCCAATCCTCCCCCTTGAACGCTAGCAGTGGGCTCCTGATGCCTGCAAATCTCTCTTGCCCCAACTCACTTTTATAACTAACTTGATTTCCTGGACACACTAACCAGATATGTAAGCCTCTTCTATCCAATGGTATTACTCCTCCTCCTCCTAACTTTTAAAGTTTAATTTCACATCCTCCAAGGAAGATGCAAAGGATACGTTCGGCATTTACCTAGACTTTCTCCAACACCTCTCAGTAACCAGATTTCCTTTCTTATTCATGCATTCCATTTCCATTTACACATTACAGCAAATATATCTGTGCACTCAGAATTCTAGGAACTAAATGTACTAAGTGCCAGTACTTTGGTGATGCCTGAGACAGACTCATCACTGCCCTTAGAAAACTGTCCCATTAGGAGAGCATGGCAAGATGCAAGTAAGTATGTGTTTACAAATGATATACCTGAAATGCCTGGGGAGATTGTTGGGCTGGGACCTGAATAATGATAAAGAGGCAAACCTGATGGCAGTTATGACAGCAAGTATTTGGGTCCTGAATTCATGTCAGATTCTAAATTCTTCCATGAATCTCCCAATGGCCTTGTAAGGTAAGTAGTGTTCTCATCCCTACTCTACAAGAAAGGATCCTGAGCTACAGGGAGAATAAGGAGTACGTATAGAAAAGCCAGGATTCGGCCCAGTTAGAAAGGCTCAAGAACCTACCTTACTGACCACAATAGGCTCAGGTGAGACGAGCAAAGTGGAATGTTAAAGATGGGGAAGAGGCAGACCAGGTCCAGGCAGACAGACCAGCACATCTAAGAGACCCTGAGCAGAGAAAAGTCAGCCAGAAGCCTGAAAGGAAGTCGAGCAGATTGGTGAAACTGGAGAATATCACATTTATTGGAAATACATTGTGGACCTGGATCAGACAAGATGTACTGATGGATATATAGCACTGATATATACATGAGGTCTAAGGAAGGAGAAGGAATTAAGAATAACTCCTACTTTTCAGATTCCCTATTTTAGAAGCTTAAGAATAGTATCTCTAGAGAGCAAAGTATTCTACCCCATATACAGTAAAGGCCCATGAAACACTGATGCACAGCAAACTCGAATGAACATAACCAGTAGGTCAAGGCTTCCAGTTCTTTCTTTCAATTCTTCTCTACAGGAGGTCCCCACTGAAGAACCCCACTCTATCCCTGGGGGACTACTTCCCAGAACAATGATGCCACTGTAACATCAGCAATATAAATTACATACACAGTGACAAGGATGGCCTCTACTAAGTGAAAGAGTTCTCTCATGCATTGTGAGAATTTTTTCCCACTAATTTTCAAATGAAGACAATTAAGCTAATTTATAAATGAGACATTAAACAACTTTCCAACCGTTAAACCAGAATCTAAACCAGAACTGCCCTATTTGGAAGCCCATACGTCCTCTGTTAAATCAACATTTCCCACCATGTGGGGCATGTATCTCTGACGACTAGTATTGTAGCTTTATATGCACAATCAACTTGTTAAAGTGTTAATAGCTATGGTGTATAATTACCAACTTTGGGTGTGTATACACTTACAGCAAATTAGGTTAGAATATAATTTTCATAATTTGATAATTTTATACACTCACACAATATTGCGATAAATTTATGATTTCATGAGTATTATCCCCAAGGAAGCACAAAAGTTTCTTGCAAGTTTAAAGAAAACAGAGGGGCATGGTGGCACACACCAGGAAGTTCAGCAATTTAGGAGGCTGAGGCAGGAAGATCCCAAGTTTCAGCCCAGATAGACAACTTAGTGAAACTGGATTTGAAAGTTTAAAAAATGCCTGACAATGTTCATTAGTGTAAAAGCCTTGGGTTCAATCCCCAGTACCAAAAAAACAGAAAACATTAGAAGAGTACAGGTGGTACACAGATAAAAATTTTGATGGAAGTAACATATAAATAAACTTAGGAAACTACTCACCAACCACCCAAGAATAGCCAAGCACCTGTTCCATATTGTACCCAAATCTGACTCTGCTCACACATAACTATCTCTGCTTAAGAGAGATAAAATGTCAGTTGCCTTGGGGAAAGAGAATAACATCAAAACATAATTTAGCATAAATCATCCTTAATGCAATACTGGGTTTTGACACAAATACTGGATTGGTAATCCAATTCTGCTTATGCGCCATATGCCTTGGTTAAATCAAAGTTTTCCTGGGCTTCAGTTTCACTTTGTCAAAAAGAAAACATTGAAAGTGTCTAGTCGGGCATGGTGGCACATGCCTGTAATCCCAGCACTCCTGAGGCTGAGGCAGGAGGATTGTTGCAAGTTCGAAACCAGCCTGGGCTACAAAGTGAGTTCAAGGCCAGCCTGAACTGCACAGTGAGACCTTGCCTCAAAAAGATAAAAAACTAAATAAATAAAAATAAAAGTAGTCTCCAAAGTCACTTCCAGTTTTAGAATTCCACAAAATGACCCTTGAAATTCTTTCCAGAATCACAGTGGACTCAAGTCTGAGTCTTTTATGAGTGCTGTCATAAAAAATAAATACTAACTAGGCCGACATGACACCCCAAGCCAACATCCTGAAACTTGTGCCGCCACCAATCACACTACCCTCTGGAAAAACGTGGTAAGACCTAAATTACAAGAGGACACCGAATGTCGCTGTCCCCACAAAAACTCCAAAGGATTTCCTGCCAGTCATTTCTCAGTTAACCTTCTCTACGCATAGTTTTTACTATCTCTACACTTCGCAGTCCTAAACAATTAACTTCATTCTGAGTCAAGGCAGCACGCAAGGAAATGATGGGGAAGAAATCTGCAAAAATTTCATCAAACTCTTGCTCTCCTGTTGAGCTTCTGCTAGAAACCACCTGTAAAACCTTTCCAGCTCCAATCTTAATTTTATACTCCAGTGACGCTCAAATTCAATGTTAAACCTCTAAAAAGCAGTTGCTGCTCCTTATTTCTCACGCGTAAACAAAGCAGTTTAGCCAGAGCTAGCCCTCACCCTCCATTAGTGAGACGCCTTTATTTATCAAAATGGAAGTCTTAAAGACCCCTCCTTGCTTTATTTACAAAGTCCTTTCTATGAAATCGGCAGGTCTATAAACTTCATTGAGGACTTTCAGGTTCACTGGAAAATAAGTTCTGAAAAGTGGTCACTTTGTGTTTAACCAAAGAAAATAAAGGATGGGTGGGCTGCAGCTGGCAAACTGAAAGCACAGCTGGGTAGCAGGTGATTTTAAAAGGAAAAGAAAAAAAAAAAAAGGCAAGTCCCTGGGCAAATTGTGTAGCCAAGGGTGATCATTATTATAACTGGAGAGTTGTTACATAATTACTTGTTAACTCCTGACAAACACATACATAGCTACAAAATGCCATGGTTACCCTAGCCATTGAAGCTAGTATACCTGGTGCAAGAGTCAAGGTCTCGTCAATTAATTTCATTCAAAGAAACAGTAATCCTGGGACCTATTCCCTTCCGAGGTAACTCGCCTGCTTTTACATATACAAAACAGCCTCAAGCAATTAAACCAATTTCCTCTAGGGACAAAAAAAAATTCAGTGTTTCTCCTTAATATTGATTTTTTTAAAGGGGTGAGGGGACACAAAGGTACGTTCAGAGGGCTAAACATTTATCACTTGGATTAAAAAATGACTTTCATTCCGAACTGGAGAATGTGAAAAGGGTCCCTCCCCCATCGGCCCATGCTCAGCTGGCGCAAAACGCAGAGACCTTAGTGTGGATGCACTGCATTCCAACATTTTTCAAAAAGTTTACGAGGATTTACCGAAGCGGCGGAGAGAAAAATAAAGCAAGCAGAAGGGGAGAAAAACGAGCAGGAGGATTTCGGCAAGGTAGGTGCCGGTGAAGCGCCCGGGGGCTCAGTGCAAGGCCCGATAACCGGGAAGCAACCCGGCACCGGAGAGCGAGCGCCCCAGCGGAGCGCAAGGAATGACAGCCACTGGGTATCCGTCGCCAGGGGTCCCCTGGTGCCCCAGCTCGACCCCCGCCTCCAATCCCCTCCCCGACCCTTCCCCCGCCGCGCCGGCGATGCCCGCTGGGCCAACTTGGCCCCGGGTCAGCGCTGCGGAGCGCGGCCCCAACAGCCGCGGAGGCCGCCGGCGCCCTCACCTCCTTCTGCTTGGGATCCTGCGGGTAGACGTCGGGCGGCCCGAGCCGGGGGCGCTTCAGCGGTCTCTGCTCATAGCTGAGAAGCCCGAAGGCGGCCATGATCTCTCATGTTAACCGGCGAAATGAATGAGAGTTGGAGCTGGAGCAGCCGCCTCTGAGCACCAGGGAGCAGCACTTTGCAGACAGACTCCCTCTCTCCCCCTCCTCGCTCGCACGCTCACTCGCTCGCCGTGGCGCTGCAGGCAGGGGGAATAAAGCAGGTTGGATGCCGCCGCTGCCCGCACGCAGACGCGCACTGACGGGGGCAGCGTTCGGCGGGCACCCGGCTGCGCTCGAGCCACGGGACGCGCCGCTCGGGGGGCGCGGCGGAGGCGCTGGAGGTCTGCCAGGGTCTTCCGCGGTGCCCGCCTCCCGCCACCCCCCTTGGCCCCAGGGGGAGGAGCAGCTGATGGGAACGTGTGACTTTTTTCACCAATGGACCCAAACCCACCCCAGCTGGGCGCAGGATGGTGGGGGCGGAGGGGGTCGGGAGGGGGGGTAAAAACTTTTCTAGGCGCCTGGGCCGGCGGCTCAAGTACTCGCCCAAGGCGAGGGTGGCCCTCGTCCCCCGAGAAGCGCGGCGGGGCGGCCCGCTCCTGCCCCAGGCCTCCGCGGAGACCCTTCCCCGGCACCCCGCAGACCCCGCCACCTGGGCGAAGACCGGCCGGCGCGAGCCGAGGGAGGCCTGGAGGGCCGGGGGCGGAAGGGATGCGACCGGTGCCCCCAAGACGCTCGCCAGGCTCCGTGGCGCATCCGCCGCTCGGGTGCCCGCGGCGGCTCCGGGCAGGCGCCAAGGAGCGCTGCGGGCGGTCGCGGCCGGAGGGGGCCGCGCTCACGGTGGCTCGGGGCCGACTTAACCCTTTGCTCCCCTCCAGGGGCTAAGGAGGGGAGGCGAGGAGGGTGGCTGCGGGCGCCGACCGGGACAGCAGCCTGCGGGCGTCTCGGGCTCCTCGTCGCCCTCCCCGCCCCCACCCCAACAGTTTACCTGTTGGTCCCGGGCTAGCGGGCAGGGGCCGCCGCCGGCGGGGGCACTCGGGCGGCCGCAGCCTCCATCGTTCGGGTTGGAAAGGGGGAACTGGGCTTGGTTTTATTGGTGACACAGCTGCCTGGCCCGGGCGAGCTCCGGGAACGCCGCGAAGTTTGCCACTGTCTGGGGGCGCCGAGCAGCGCCGGCGTCCTCGCCCCCACGGCCCGGGAGCGCCAGCTTCCGAGTTGGCGGACGGCGGCGGCGCGGGGCTGCACTGAGCATGCCCAGCCCGCCGGACCGCGGAGGAGTTGCTGCGAGCGCAGAGCGCTCCGATCCGCCTCTCCGGGTTTTCGCAACCGCAGAGCGCGCGGCCGGCGGGCCCGGGCGCTGGAGCCGGCGGGAGGGGGGCGCCCTCGGGACCCCCTGCGAGCCTCGGGCTGCGGGCTCCGCCGCGACCTTTCCCGAGGTTGCTGTCCCCGCGGCCTGGGCCAGAAACCTCACCTGCGCCGGGCGCGTGGATGGGTACGCGAGGGAGTGATCCCCCGGGCCGACGGCGTCCAACCAGCCTGCGCTCCTGGCTTGCTGCGGGGCGTGGGCACCAAGGCACTGGGCCACCTGCCGCGAGCGCACGGAGACCGCAGCCCGGAGGCGGAGACGGCCCGGCTGGTCCTGGGGGACCCCGCGGGAGGCTCGCCCGGACGACGCGCGCCCACTTGGCGAAGAATGATGGCTGCCATTTATGCAGCTTTCGCTTCGGAGTCAAGATCTTGACAGTCGGAATCTGCTCACCACAAACCTTGCGAGGTTTAACGCTACCTCTTATATAGATGGAGAAATTGAGTCAGTTTAGGGCGGTTCGGTGACTTGTTCAAAGCCACGAAGCCAGTCGAGATCTGAACCTATTACTGCCTGACCTCAAGTTTCTGATCTATACTCTTGCACTTGAAATTGGAGATACTGGGTGCCCAACCTGCCCTTGGCCTGATTGTGTCATGTTCCCTACAGCTTGAGAAATGTCCTAGACGCGTGATTTCAGTTCTGTAGATGGCACAGGCAAAATCTCACCAGAAACCTTTGCAAACACCTGGGGCACAGGTGCTCAGGAAACGCTGGTTGAGCGTGAATGTGTATTTACCTTTGCTGCCTTTAAGTACACTAGGGAAAGAAGCAGGAGGTAGACCCAGCCGTGGCGATGTGAAAAAGGCTAATTCTTCACTCCAGAGGCTGAGTCAGGACTGTAGTTTTTGGCTTACTCAATCAGAGCAAATACTTCTAGAGAAGGGTTGCCTTCTACTAGGGAGACATTTCCTAACCTCCTTTCCCGCGTTACCACAAGGATTTCTCTTCTGACATCCTAAATGCAACTTCATGGAGCACCTTCCTCATGTGATATAGGCACCTATCAAATCTAGCTCACTTGCTTTAGAAGAAGGACAGAATTTTTTTTTTAACTAGTATCCAACTTTGTCAGGAAAATTATCATCCATACCGAAAGGTGAAGAAACCGTATGGTAAACCTTCATACATTTCCCAGCTGTGACAAAGTTTCACCATTTTCATTTCATTACCGGGTTTTGAAGTGCTGGGGTCCCTTCTGGAGATAGTTTCTAGGTTCTTTCCGTCTCAAAGCATTGGAACAAAACAAGCAAAAACGGTGGCAAAGTTTCACATTTACTTGAGGGATGAAAAATTAAAGAGGAGAAATTAAAAATGAATTAATTGTAAAGGAGAAACTGAATCTGCAGAGCAAATTTGGGCCGAGTAAAAATAAAATAAATAGGAAAAATAAGAGCACACCATAGAGAATATGGGGTGGCTTAAAGTGGGTGGCATGGTCATGGTACATTGTCTTTTCATTCATTCCACACATCTGGAGTTCTCGTGAGAAATCCACATCTGTGGTCCTGAGAATTGTTTTGCACATTTGTCCAGGGATGTGATCGCACCTCCCTTCCTAGCCAGTCTAAGCCGTGCCCTACCTTCCTATTTCAGTGTCTCTTTTCCTATCCCCGACACACTGATGTACTGCTGAGAATAGATTTGCTACTAAGGATAGATTTGTTCATTGTTGTAGCTCAGGTACCCAGCATGAGACCTGGCACATGGTAGGCATTCCAAAATGTTCACTTGTGGAATGGATGATAGGTATGCAGTTGAGTGTTGAATGTGTAGATGAATCAATTATTGCATTATTGGTGGTACTTCAGGGATACCCTATGATGCTACTCAATAAAACCCCTGGTCTACTGTGTGGTATACCCTAAATTCTTCCCCCAATGTACATAGGCAAGTTTCTCCAACCAAAACACTTGAAGTACTTAAAGTGTTGTTTATTTGTTTGTTTGTTTTGAGACAGGGTGCTCTGTAATTCAGGCTGCCCTTGAACTCACTATGTAGCCTACACAGGCCTTGAATTTGAAGCAATCCTCCTGTCTCAGCCTCCCAAGTGCTGGGATTACAGGTATGGTGCAGCTAAGTACTTAAAGTCTTATCTACCCTTAGACAGTTTATCTTAAAGTCACAATGTGTCAGTAGTATGCCCTAGTGTAGTGGTGGCAAACCCATGGCACACATACCACAGCAGGCTGTTCGTTATCATTGAAAAGCTCTAAAAGGTATACTGCCCTAGTATTTAGGAAAGGGGAAAAGGAATAGTTCCCTCTCTTGAGGCAAACTAACAGGAATTCTTTGGCTGTCTCAACACAAAAATAAATGGTGAGAACCTTTATATGCTAAGAAACTTCCCCCTAAATCTTTCTTTCACTACTTGAACTAAACATGAACATCTGACTCCCTCACCCTGGCCTTTGAGATTTTTGCAATTCACTTCCCACTACCAGGTTACTTTTTTTCTCCCTTTATGCATTAGCTCCAGTTAGCTTCCTCCTCTCCAAATGTGGAATTCCTGGGCCCTTCTCTTAGATATCCACCTGCTGATAGTCTTTAGAGTCTGGACTCCTATATGAAGCCCACTCTGAACTCCTCAGGCTCAAGGTGATCGTATTCTTTGCCATAGTACTTGACTTTCATTCTGTTAATTCCTCAATTTATTGGCATGCATTCAAATATGTCACAAAGGATAGCCTTGTTCTCCCATCCCTTGTTTATCATCATGCTCTCCTTCCATTCTGATTAGTCTTTTTTAAACCAGGGACAAATGATTAACATGGTGGGCTTAACCTGTAAACCACTGTGATTTACTCTGTGCTTGAATTTCCCTACAAGGTGCTGCCTGATGTGGCAAATGGGTATAAATTCCCACTGAATAATGGAAGTCCCACTTGATACTGTTCAAAAATGGTACATCATTGTTACCTGATACCCTGAGCCTGGAAGCAGTCTTCATAGAACAGGAATTACTTTGAGAAGACCAGAACCTTCCCAAGACAGATCTCAGCCTAGCAATAGAGATGCATTCAGTGACCTATGGAAGTTTTACGTAGCTATGGAGAAAAAGAGGATGAAATATGGCTGGCGGAAGATGAGTCACAGTGGTCGTAAGCATATGGGGTTGGATCCTCCAAATATGAAGCTAACGCCCCAGTGTTGTTTGTTTGTTTGTTTGTTTAGAGGCAGGATCTTGCTCTGTAAATCAGGCTGGCCCAAATCTTTTGAGGATTGACAGGCATGTGTTCTTTTTAATTAAGGTTTTTATTTTTTTTCAGCCCCAGAGATTGAACCCAGCACCTTCATACTGAGCTACATCCTCGGCCTTTTAATTTTTTTTTCTTTTTCTTTTTTTAAATTTTGAGACAGAGTCTCACTGAGTTGCCCAGACTGGGCTCAAACTGGCAATCTTTGTGCCTCAGCCTCTCACGATTCCTGGGATTACAAGCATGTACTGCCACACCTGGATGACAGGTGTTTAAAAGCTGACCCTTTGTTTGGATCACATCCAACTACTTAAAGATGAGTTAGCACCAGGAACTGCCCAGCTACTTACGTTCCCTCTGCAAGCCTTGGTTTTCAGCATTCTACAACGAGTGACTCACAGCTGGGGCCAGCTTTGTGCTCTTGGGTAAAGTCCTTTAAAATGGCTCATGCCTGACTTCCTCTCCCTGTATTTGGTCTGCAATAAAAACACACGTAACATTTTACTACACATAATCTAAGCAGGAATTTCCTAACTAGCTGCCTCTCCTTTTCAACCATGGACACATTTGATAAACCACAGCCCACGATGTAAATTCTCCAGTGATGTCCACAAACTACAGAGGACAAACATCAATTGCCTAGGTCAGTGTTCCCCCTAAAGTTCTTTTCATGAGGCTTAGGTGAAAAATAGCATTTCTTTGGCAAAAGGCAGAGATACAATCATATTTGCAGAGCTGATTTCAAAACTGACAATGAAGAATGGCTAAGAGCAGAGGCAGAGTGTTGGTCCATTAGGTGCTGTGGCTCTGCTATTTCTATTTTACAGATTAGAGGACGGGCTCCAGAGGTGCACCTGCTGGCCCAAGGCCAATGAGTTAGCGAGCAGCAAAGCCTGACTCAGACCTGGATCACTCTGATTCTAAAACCTGTGCTCATTATTGTTGTCAATGTACTACATGTATTATCATTTTTGTAACACATAAAAATGATCCTGTTCTGGCATAAGAGAAGTAAAACTCATGACAGTTTACTGTACCTTAGCAGCATGGTTCCACTCAACTAGAAAGAAACAGTGTAGTGCCTGTAGGTGAAGTAATTAAAGTTGCTGAGTTTCCTCATGGAGTTGATGCTTGTCCAGGTGTATATATTACTGTTTTGTTAATAGATTGTCTAAAGCAGTTTTGCTTACTTTTAGTTTCTCTTCTACCCGTATTATATTTATATGTACTCATCTTATGCCTACTTCTGATTCAAAAAAGCAAATGTTGCTGGGGATTTAGCTCAGTGGCTCAAGTGCTTGCCTGGTAAGTGCAAGGTTGTGAGTACAACCTTGGTACAAAAAAAAAAAAAAGAAAGAAAGAAAGAAAAGAAAAGAAAAAAAGAAGAAAATGTCCCAATTTCTTTTAGCCTCTATCTTGGTTACTTTTCTCTTGTTGCTGAGATGAAATACCCGACACTCAAAATTAAGGAAGGAAAGGTTTGTTTAGCTCCCAGCCTGTGGAGGTTTCAGTCCATATTCAGCTGACTCCAAGGCAGGGTGGCATGGCCTAGGGACAACACTTCAAGGCAACAGAAGACAGCAAAAGCAACAAGAGCAGAGGCAGAGGAAGAGCAAGCCTCTTTTCCTCCCTTATATTGTATGCAGGCAGCCTGCTCACACCATTTCTGTGCTCTCCTGTTGCATAGGCTCAGGAAGTTTACAAAGGACCCCAGCCTCCTCCTGAGTCACTTAGTTAACCTTCTAAACTTCTCAAGTTGACAGAATGTATCCATCATTACAACCTCTTAAAGAAAAGGAAGAACGTGAATGACTTTGGAAGGAATATATTAATTTTAAAGTGTTTCATCCAAACTTAGTTGTCCTGGAGGGACTTTCAGGAAGATGGTGGAGTAGTAGGATGCAGGGAAAACAGCCTCTCTGAGAGACACCGTCTAGATGTGGGAAGACAGAAAGGAGGGAGATGGGTTCCTTGGACCCAGGAAGAGCCTGAAGTCTGAATTGAACCCCATAGAGAGAGCAAAAAGAAAAAATTCAATTAAGAAGAAGGTGGTAGCTGGCAGAGCCTTCGCCCAGAGCCAGACTCACTTCACAAGGAGAGCTGTTGGAGCCTGGCAGTTCATGGTCACAGTGTTGGCGGAAGCTGGCGACCCTGGGACCTCTGCAGAACCATTCCTCGGTGGAGGAGGGCAGCAGGCGCGGAGGACTGTGCTGGCTGGCAGTGAGTGCAGAGGGCTTGGTCCTCCCGTGGCAGAGAGAGATTTGCCAGAAGCCATTCCTGAGTCAGGCCAGATATGCCTGGGGCTAAAACTGTTGCCGGCTTTTCCCAACAGTTCCTAGCTGGGTGCAGACCTGCAGAGACTGCTTGGATGGCTGTGAGCCCAAGGAGGCTATTCTCAGGGCAGGCCTGCTAAGGTTGTCTACTACTCCGTCCACGAACAATTGCTGGCTTGCAGAGATACAGTGCCACAATCTGGGTTGCTGCCTCCACAGGCTGTTTACCAGTGAATCCAGAAAGAACCCCTGAAGTGAACCTTTTTTTTTTTTTTTTAGTGTGAGTGTGGTTTTTGCCCTCCTTTTTGGTCTGGTTTTGTTCTGTTCTCTTTTCTGTTTCTTTTGACTTTCTTTTCCCTCAGTCTTCGGAAGTGGTTTCCCTGAGTTGGTGGACCCATCTTTGTTCTCCAACCTACTTACATTTTCTCTTTTCCCTCTTCCCACTTTTCTGCTTTTTCTTAAATTCATTTTGGGTCCTCACCCTTGGGGATAAAATTGACATTTTGTGAACCTAAGTATTGTATATGATTGTTTTGCATCCTGTTGTATGGATATAAATTCAGTTTATATGGTTGGGGGTTGTAAATCGGGGTTGGATCAGTTTACTGTTTTGTTGGCTGTGTTTGATGCTGTGGGTGCCACTGCAGCCAGAACTGATTGGATTGAACTGGATAGCTGTTGCCTTGCTGGTCCAGGTCTGGGATTGACTGGGGGTCACAGAGAGGGCTGAGGTGTGGTGCCAAGGAACTGTGAATGGGCTAGGCGAGCAGTGGTTTCTCATCTCTGACAAACTGAGGAGGCGGGATTTTCCAATAGACTTGGAGCCCAGGTACCAGTTACACCTGGAAGATATTGCTAGGAAAGCTCATCACCTGGAAGTCCTTAATACCACCATTAAAGTAACCCACTGCTGGCAACTAACAGGTATAACTTTAGGAATTAAACTAAAACAGAAAAGAAATGAGAAGACACTTAAACAGATCACAACCCCAGACACCCAGTTCACCAAAAGCAAACCCAGGAGGTGATGAGGCTGGAAAATCCGAAAGCCCCCTACAAGGTTTCTTAGAAGTTGTAACAAAGTAGCTGAATGAGGCTTTGGAAAAAGTGAAATCAGAAATAATCTCTCAAATAACCACAGAGATTACCAAAATATACACCATGCTTAGTGATGTTAGGGCAGATACAGACAAAAAAATAAATGAGCAAATTATGGAAGGACAACATAGGAAGCAAATGGATTCCATAAAGCAGATTCAAGTAGATATCCAGGAGATTAGAAACTATTGAAAGTATTCAAAGCAGATTAAGCCAACGTAAGGACAGGATCTCAGATATTGAAAACAGGCTCGCAGTTAGTGACCAGGAAAAGAAAGATTCTTCAAAACTAGCAAGGGATCATGAGATATTAATCCAACAGTTGCTTGACGAGATAAAGAAAAAAACTTAAGACTAATTGGAGTCAGTGAACAAGCAGGAGATATTACAAATGACATTAAAAACATCCTTACAGACATCATGTCAGAAAATTTTCCTGGTAGAGAAAAAGAATTGACATACAAATAAGTGAGGCATATAGAACTCCAATTAGCAATGATAAAAAAAATCTACTTCCAGCCATATCATAGTCAGGATTCCAGAAATTCATCACAATAATAAAATTTTAAAAGCTGTTAGGGAAAAGAAACAAATCACCTGTAAAGGAAAGCCCATCAGAATTACAGTGGGCTTCTCAGCACAAACCCTCAAGTCCAGGAGAGCTTGGAGTGAAGTACTCCAAGTTCTAAAAGAAAACAACTTTCAACCCAGATTGATGTATCCTGCAAAACTATCTTTCAAAATAGAGGGAGAAACAAAATACTTTCATGATAAGGAACAGTTGAGAAAATTCACGACCACTAAACCAGCACTCCAAAATATTTTGAAGGACATTTTAGAAAGGGGTGATAAGTACTACAGCTCCACAAAACCCAATAGAAGGAATCCACCAGGAAAAAAGAAAACAACATGATAAAGATAAGTCAATATTTACCAGTTTTTTTTTTTGTTTTGTTTTGGTTTTTTTTTTGTTTTGTTTTGTTTTTTTGCAGCACCGGGGATTGAACTCACAACCTCACACCTACTAGAGCAGGTGCTTAAGCCACTGAGCCAAACTCCCAGCCCTCAATACGTATCAGTTTTAACCATCAGTGTTAATGGTCTTCATTCATTAGTCAAAAGACATAGACTGGCAGAATGGATCAAGAAGTAAGATCTAACAATATGCTGTATACAAGAAACATATTTAATTCAAAAAGATACTCATAGACTGAAATTTAAAGGATGGAAAACAATACTCCATGCAACAGAAGTCCAGAAAAAAGCAGAGGTAGCTATTCTATTTGCAGATAAAGTTAATTTTAAGCCAAGACTGATTAAGAGAGACAAGGTCATTATATACTGGTAAGGGAACAATCTAAGAGGAAGAGATAATAATGCAACAAATACTAGTCCACCTAGTTATATAAAACAATCATTAATCGACATGAAAAATCAAGTAAGCCTTAACACAACTGTATTGGGAGACCTCAATACATTGCTGTCACAAAAAGACAGGTGTGGAGTTCTTGGGATCCTCTGGGTAGAGTACCATGTCATCTGAAACAAAATCTATGTATATAAAAAATTAGTTGTGACAGAGAAAAAAGAATTTTGAGTAAAATGTAATTTTTTCAGGGTCACCTTCAGATTTTATTTTTAATGTGAAATGTTCATTTGAAAACAATTGTGTTAACAATTAGATAATGTTTCTTGTCTGTATTTTTTGTCTTAAATAATTTTCGGGAATATCCAATATGCTGATGATTGTTGCTGTTTTGTTGGTTGGGGTGAAATTGTTATGTTTTGATTTCTTCTTTTTCCTTTTGTTTAAAATTTTAAAAAATAGGCAAAAAAAAAGCTTAGTTGTCCAGATTAAGTAGTCTTTATGCTTTTAGAAATGAAAGAATGCAAACACTGAGACTCTCAAGCAACAATAATTACTGACACTATACTGCTAGCCAAAATACTGTATATATGTTTAAATTTTCTTCTAGCCACATTAAAAAATAAGAAGTGAATGAAATCAAAGGATAAGAGAATTTGAATTAGAAACCGAACCAATGATAAGGCTAAATATTTAATCTCATCATCTTGCAGAATGGTTTCTCACAATCACAAAAAGAAAACCTACTGGTTGGTTTCTAGAAGGGAGCAAACAAGTCACTACTCTTAATCAGGGTCACCTACTGAACTTTTCAGCACCAGAATCAGTCTGTCAGCTAACCCAGAGCTGCTGAAGCTCTCCAAGGCAGACAAATGCCAAACACCCTCAAAATTCAGGAGGAAATCAGAATACTGATTTGTTGATACACCAATAAATCCTTTTCTAGGAACTGAAACAGGTATACCCGCTTTCTCAGCTCACATCCTCGATAGTTTTAAGACCTGTCGTGAATCTGGATCAGTTCACACAAGTTCAATGACCATAAAATTAAAATGAAGAGAGTTGGGTAAACAAGGAGTGTTCACTCAGATTGCCCCACAGTAGAACTCCCCTCCCTGTGATAGCAACAGGACAGATGCTGTGGTTCACTGGTTCTATTAGTGTATACATGGATGAGTAATTACTGTCCAATGACTTTATTATATGCTTCAGACCACAGGCTCCTGATGGTCTAAAAACATATTTTTCTTGTTCTCTTTGGTTTGTTTCTTTTTTATTTTAAAACCAAAAATGAATAAAAACAATGATACAAAATTTCAAAACAAAATAATAGATTAGCATGGTTAATATATTGCGTATTGTTATCTTCAAAGTAATTGCTCAGATTACAAGATATAGGCATGAAAAATGATCAAACAATGAAAGCACAAACTGTTCTTTTTGGTGAGCTAGCAGAGATTAGTAGTGTAATTGTATATCTTGTATGTATATAATCTTTTCCCTTATTTCTTCTCTCCTTTCTCCTATCCCACTTGTTCTTTCCTTTTGAGCAATTTCTTCCTCTTTCACATTCACAATATGTATTGTACATTTTGGATCTTATTTACTCTTTTAGTTTTTTACACTAGGGAGAAAATATGATATTTACACATGTGGGTCTGATTTATTTCACATATGTGTATTGTCTCAAGTTGCACCCATTTACCTATAAAAGCCTCAGGTTTATCCTTCTTCATAGCTAAGTAGTACTCCATTGTATAAAAATACCACATCTTTTTTATCCTGCAGTTGATGGGCATTTGGATTGTTTCTCTTTATTTCTTTACAGTGCTGGGAATTGAACCCAGGGTTTTGGTCTTTTTAGGCATCACTTGGCATGTGTATAATATACATATCACATGGCATATGTATAATCTCTGTTTGTTTTGTCTGGAGCTTATGCGTTACTTCTGTAGTGTAGGAAAATCTGCCTATGCTAGGTTCACACTCTCCAACAACAGCAGTCTGTCAGATCTGAGGCAGACCTGCTACTTTGATTTTACTATGTTGTCACAGCCCAACTGACCACCTGCTCTCAGATGTCTGACTCATCCGCCTGGCTTCTATAGCTTTCGACAGTGATAGTCCTGCTACACAAACGTGTCTGGTAACCAAGCGTAGCTTCAGATTTTTCTGCTGAGAAGGAATATCAGTTTTGAGTTATACAACTGATAAACTCACCAATTTTTTATTAAGTAGTCGAGTCCCATCTAGATCATCTATTATTACAGACTATGACTCACCTTCTAGGAAGGATTACATATGATATGGGTTAATCTTACAATTGTTAATTATTAACTACTGCAATTCTCTGAGGATTATTTCTTTTCCTAGTTCTGGAGGACATTCTCTTGTATTTCCTTGCATACCCACTTCACTCAGATAAAATAAGAAAGCATGGAAAATACATTTGAATTACACATGAAACTTTGATATTACACAAAATGTCTTGACAGAAATAGTAAACTAAATGTAGCATGATCAAATTTTATACAGAACTAGTCTTTTTCCCCACCTACTAGACATATCACAGATAGTTTGGGTTCTACTCTTTACTAAACCTAAATCCTAAGCAATAAAAAAAAAATGCTATCAACCCTTCTCTCTCAGAAGCACTAAGGAATAGTAGTGCACAAATAAATTACATGAATCCCTTATATAATAGTATTTTTAATACTATTTTTAACTCCTTGCCAAAATTCTCGACACTATATCTGTTCCCAGGGCTATTAACAAGAAATGAATGTTATCAGTTTAATTTTCACCTTCTTTCATTTCCTCTCCTTAGTCTCTGAAACAGTTGCTGTAAGTCAATCAAAATGATCAGCAAAAAGATAGAAAAAAAAGGAGCAGTATTGCTCTTAAGTCTTCAAGCAGGAAAACAAGACTGAACTAATCTAGATTTGATTGCAAACGACTTGGTAAAAGCAGTGGCTCTCCGTTTGCCTCCCCTGATGCACATTCACTTGGTTCTCAGCTCCTCTCCTCTGCTCTGACCTTTACTTAGACAGGCTCTACACTCATCTTACGTTCTAGTCTACATGCTCACAGCCTCTTCAGCCCCTCTTTAATACAGCTCAAAGAGGACTCCCTCCGTGTCTTCATACTCACAATGCTCTGACTTGGACTTACTGTCTGTCTTGCTCATTATAGTAGCCCCCTAGCTGGTTCCTGTGTCTTGTTAGCAGGACTAGACTAAGTGGCTGATATTCCACGAGTCAGGAGAAAAGGGAGAGAACCTCTTGGCTACAGTTGTGATATGTGAATTTGTAGACTGAGTACAAAAATTGTGTCTCAGAAAAGATATTTCAAATCACAATGGGGAATGTGTTAAGGTGAAGGAGTGGAGGAGCTATTGGCCCACGTGATTGAAAACTAGCTGTGATTAGTGTGGAAGAACAAGGTGCTTGGTGCATGCCTTAGTTCAAGTTGCTATGACAAAGTCCCATAGACCAGATAGCTTAAATAACAGAAATGCATTTCTCACAGGGAGCCAAAAAGTCAAGAATCAGTGGAGTCAGTTCCTGGCGAAGGTCCTCTTCCTGACTTGCACATGGACACACATATAACAGGAAAAGTGACCATTTTTCTAGTCTTTTATTTTTCAGTGCTGAATTTCAAACATTGGATCACTCTACCACTGGGCACCATCCTTACTATTTCTATACAACATTTAAATTTCTCAGTCTAAAAATCAAGATTATTTTCATAATAGTGGTGAGGGGTTAGTCCAATTTGAGCTAAGCTGGAAAATTAGTTGAGCCATCTTCCAAGCATGCTTTTAGCTCCTCTTCTTCATAGCTGCTGAGGATTCCACTCATGAGCAACAGAAGCACTGCAGGGGCACATCTGGAACTGCTTAAACCAGTCTAACTGCAAACTCAAGTTCAATTCCACTGTCTTTTCTTCTTAAACAATATTGTAGTTGCCTCAGGCCTGGAAACTTCAGAAGTCTGACTCACCTCTAGGATAAACCAATAGATGAGAGGAGCAGAAGTAAAACATTCTCTTATCTGCACCATAGTGAGTCTGTCATGGTTCTGGAATAGCTTGAGTTCTCCACTCTTACAGGGAGCTAAGAACAAGACTGGAAGACCAAACCAACATCCTCCATTACTAGTAGGCTGTGGCATTTTCAAGGAAAAAAGAAACAGGATAAGGAAGGAGTCCTATGTCCCTCAGTGCTCAGAAGTGCTGCCATATAATACTGAAAAACAAATGCCACCTTCCCTAATGAGTTTCAGTAGCCAATTCAGGACAACTCCCACCCTGATCAGTCTAGGAAACAAGAAGCTATGTTGCTTTGACTCAAATTGGACACAAAGGTCAATCAAGTAATCTGGTTTCAGAGATCAGTGGTGTCTGGGTCAGTTCATCCCTTAAGTCAGTAATGAAACCTCCATGAATCTGTAACATAGAGCATGCCAGGAATCTGGGCAAGCAGGTAGAATCTAATCACCAACTAGTGCAGTAATCCAACCAGTTCAAACTTGGTAGGCCTTTCACTGCATCTTTTTGGGTATAGTTGTATCTAAAAAAAAACAAAAACCACTCCATTGTCTTAATATATGTTTATTATGCATCTATCATGTAATGTGCTTTAACTGCTGGAGATATAAGAGATACAATTTGGAGTTGATGGCACTTATAATATATAGAAGAAACATACAAATACCACAAATTAATATAAAGTTGCAACAACAAGAGCTTTAAAGGAGAAGGACATGTGTTCTGGAAGGGAGATTTCCCATGAAAGTAATGATCCATCTGGGTTCTAAAAATTAACTAAGAATTAACTAGATAAAAAGAAAGAAAAAATGTTCTAAGAAGAAGTAGCATATGGAAAGACCCTGTGTCTAATACAACAAAAAGTCAGCATCTTTGAAGAGAAGAAGAAATGGGGACCGCTGTGTGACATCAGGCTAGAAGGCAGAGAGGGACCAGACCTGTAGAACAGTACATGTTATTAAGAAATCTGGCTTTGTCCAACAGGAAGTGGGAAGTTACTGAATGCTTTAAAACAGGATTAGTAATATGGCTCAGTAATAAAGGCTAGCCTGTATGAGGCCCTAGGTTCAGTCCCCAGCACTATCTGAGTAAATAAATAAAAAAAGAATGATGACACCAGTAGATTTACATGAAGAGATCACTTTGCAACTTGGAACACTGATTGGAGAAGAAGTAGTCAGAGTAGACAAGGGAGGCATGGATAGTAGATAATTAGAAGTCCAAGCAGGACACAGTGCCTGACAATGGTCATGGTAAAGGTAAGTGGACCAGTGGGAGTGATATCTGAGGTTAAACTGGCAGAACTAAGTAGTGATCAGATACGGGAGATGAGACGGAATAGACAGTCTAAAAAGTTCCTAGTTTCAGAATAAGATCAATGGAGGTGTCAGTCACTAACAAAAAATACTGGAGAAAAAAAGAAAAAACTGGGAGCAGAGTTGTGGGGTGGGGAAGTGGGAATGGAAAGGAAGATAGAGTGACAGTTTGATTTTGGATACAGTGATAACAGTAAGGTGATGTGATAGACAGCTTCTACAATGACTCTACAGTGATCGCTTGCTCTTGATATTCACACCCTTATGCAACCAACTTTTCCTCGTGTATGACTGAACAATAAGGTAGAAGTCAGGGGATGCCGTTTCTCAGATTAGGTTACAAAGACACTGTGACTTCCATCCTGATGGGCACCACAAATTATAAATTGACACAGTGTGTCCTAGGCTCTCCTTGCCCTGCCTCCCTTGCTTCTCTCTCTGTTCACACCCCAAGCAAGCTGCCATGCTGCAAGTTGCCCTATGTCAGGGTTCCCTAGTAAGAAATCAGTGTCTCCAAGAAACAACCAGCAAGGACCCACCCATAGCCACAGTGGGATTCAAAGTGGATCCTCCTCCATCTGGGCCTGAAGACAACTGCAGCCCTTACCAGCACCCTGTTTGTGGCCTCCCAAGAGATTCTGAGAATGAGGTGTGGCTTTGTCATCGCTGGATTCCTGATCCATGGAAAATATGAGATAATAAATGTTGGTGGTTTTCGGTGTAATAAATGTTTGTGGTTTTTGGTGCAAAAATTTGTCACAAAGCAACAGTTTATGTGGTTACTTTCATAGATAGAAGAACATATGTTAAGTTGTAAGTGAGATTACATATCAGGAGAACATAGAACTCTAAATTGAAGATATAAACTTGCGATGCATGTATACTTAAGGAGAAAGACAGTATGAAATGAAGGAAAAATTGTTAAAAGAAGTCTTGAAGCCCTTTACACTGATCAAGTAGAGTCAGATGAGTTTGCAAAGGAGAGAAAAGGGACAGCTAGAGATGTGGGAAGAAAACCAGAGGAAAGTTGACTCATATGAACTAGTAGAAAGCAGTGTTTGAAAGAGCAGGGAATAGTTAAGTCAGAAAAATAGTGAAGAAAGCATGCCTTCTCATGAACCAGGCTCCACCATGAGGATCAGGAAGAGACGCAGCAAGAAGACAAACCATACCTTCCCGCAAGCCAGCCAGTGCATGGGCCAGGAAACCAGAAGAGCCGCTGGTAAGCAACTGGTTGATTTGCAGGACTCAGGGTGAGATGATAGCAACTGAGGTTAAAGGAATAACTTGATGCTTGTATTGTTTGGTTGACTTTGCAGGCCTGGGGCTGGTGGTCTGAGCATCTACTTGGAGAATGACAGTGTGCCCTGTAGCAACTGGAGGGGCGTGCATTTCCTCCTGTCTTTTGAAATCCAATGTTTTGTTCCATTTTACTGTTTTGTTTTATTCCTGTATCTAGTAACCTGAGCAGCTGTTTTGAAGATAACGATGTGCAGTATCTCAACCATTGTTAAATTCCTATCATCTTGTTTTAAAAACCTAAAAAAAAAAATACTGAAATCTTGGCTTCAATGTAAAAGTAATTCACAATTCCAGCAAAAGATACCATGTATAACTGAAAGCCAAAACAGTATGAATCGAGGAAGACAAATTATGGAAATGGAGACAAAATTATAGACAGTTCTTCATAGAATTTGACCCATAAAGTTAGGAGGGAGATCAAGTAGCAGCTGAAGGTAGATATTGTATAAGTCAACTTTCCAACATGGTGAAGAAAGTACCTGAGAAAAACACGTTAAAAAGAGAAAAGGTTTATTTTGGCTCATGGTTTCAGAGGTTTCAGTCCATGGTTATCTGGCTCCACAGCTATGGGCCTGTAGCAAAGCAGAACATCATGGTGGGTAGTACATGGTGGAGTGAATTTCTTCACCTCATGGCAGCCTGGAAATAAAACCAAAGAACTCAGTTTTATAACAAAGCCCCTCCCAAATCCCATTTTGCTATGGATCAATCAATGGACAAATCTATTCATTAGGTTTGAGCCCTCATGATCCAATCATCTACCAAATGCCTCAACTCTGAACACTGCCACATTGAGGACAAAACCTTCAACCCATGAACTTTTGGGGAACATTTCATATCCAAACCATAACAATTATGATTGCTATTTTGTTTTTTAAAGAAGAGATATGTATAGATATTAATTTAAAAAGAGTGTATTTCAATTGATAGAAAAACATTAAGTATTCAAGAGGAAGAGAAGAAGAAAGAGATAATGTAAGATTCCTAGAAACTAAAAGTGGATCCCATGAGATGGGAGGTGGGACAGACTTGTTAGTAGACCAGAAAAAAAGGACTCATAATATATCCTAGGAGGATAAGAGAGTTCCTGTCCTGGGAATTAAACCAGGGCCTTATGCATAGTAGGCAAGTACCCTACCACTGAGTTATACCCTCACCTGTCCTATTTTCTAACATAGTATGAGGAGGTCATACTATACTCAAAGGAGAAAAGGAGAGTAAGGTTGTAGCTTGAAGAAAGAAGAAAGGTTAGAAATAGTCACATGAGAAAATGAGAATTGTAAAGGATTTGTTCAGTATGAAGACCCATTTGAGGTTAATGACTATGAACTTATAATGAAATCAATCTGCCACATTGGGTAATCCTCAGTTTCTTGGATACAGGCCCAGAGAAACAATTGGGTTCATCCAGGTATTCAACTTGAACAAATGGAAATAATAGAGGGACACATGAGTTTAGGAGAACAGAGAAATGTAGGGCAAAGAAGAACTTTAGAAACACACTTGTGAAAGTCACGAAAGGGTAAGGAGGATAGGTTGGGAAGGCAGCAGAAAACAGGCAATGCCAATGATGCTGAAGAAAAGTTGGTGTGAGAGCAACTGAATAAACATCTGAAAGAAGACAAAAAAGTAGCCAAGCAGAGGAGTATTCAGTGGAATAATTTTGGGGGAGTAGCATCATATATGTATGAGATTTTCATTGTTATGACCAAATACCTGAGAAAATCAACTTAGAGGAGGAAAGATTTATTTCGGCTCATGATTTCAGTCCATAGCTCATTGTCTTCAAGGCAGAAACATCATGAAAGAAGGGCACGTAGAAGAAAGCTGCTCAACTTGTGGTAGCTAGGAAGCAAAGTGAGAAGGAAAAAGACCAGAGAGAAGGAGCCAGGTACGCAATATATTTCCTAAGGTCATGTCTCCATAACACACTCTCTTCAAATAGGCCTTACCCCCTAAGTTTCTATTACATTCCCAAAGTGCCATCAAAATATGATCTTAGTGATGGATTAGTACACTTATGACATTAGAATCCCCAAGATCCAATCACATTCTTCAAGCCCCACTTCTGAAAACATGAGAGTCTGGGAAGACATTCTAGATCTAAGCCATAACTGTAGGTAGTCACAGTGGCGATGGAGATTCTGTGAGAGGATATGGCTGAAATCACTGAGGGTAAAAGGATGATGAGTTTCTGAGTGGACATGTTTTTGGACAGACCATCCACCTGCACATTACCAAAATGATCAAGGCGCATGTGTCAGGGGCAGGCAACTGACTGGCTAGTGAAATGGTGGATTTTTGTCCTTTGCTATGTGTATGACAAATGTGATGAACCCTGACACACAACAGTGAGGGGTGGAACAGAATATCTGAATGGTAAGTACAAAAGAGTAGGATTTCAGTAAGATCAATAAGAAGAGTGAAATGTAATACGGGGAAATAGGACAGACAATGTTTACTTTCTCCCCAATATCTTTTTTCCTTGTTAGCTAGGATGCAACTTGCAGGCTAACTATACCTACCTGCCTAGATTTTCTCACATCTAGAGATGGCCAAGCAACATACTTCTAGCCAATAAATTTAACTTTATTAGAGATTCTGAGAATATTTTGTTTTCCCAATGCCGACATAATCTCTTAGCTCACTATCTTCCTGCTTAAAATTCAAGCATGATGGCTATGCTACAGGCTGTATTTTGACCAAGAAGTCATAAACATGGGGAAAAAGCTAAGATAATCACAGAGAATATAGGTCCTCAACACCATCATCTACAAAGTTGTCTAGAACCAGATTTCTGACTCTATGAAGAAAAACGAACCTTACTTAATGAACTGAGTAGTGGTTGACTGGTCTATTACATGTAATGTGTTGTATTCCCCATAGAGATATCAACTCACCCTGTTGACTTAAAATGCAAGGGGTATGAGAAAACAGTTGCCCCATGAGAGTCCTGCAGGAAAATATAGTACTTGGAGAAGAGGCCAGGGTTAGCAAAGGTAAGAGGCAGGATGTGAGGAAGCATTATGGAAGAAATTATCCAGACAGGGGAATATTCTGATTATAGAGAAAGGATTCAAGAGGTGAAAATGGAAGAGAATAAGGAGTGGGAACATGGAAGGATGAGAGAGAAGTGGATCGACTGACTGTGTGGCCATGGAGGTTGAGACTACATTTTAGACCTTGGCCCGTACAAACATAAAAAAGAGTCATGGTGAATGTGGTCTCCAAGTTGCTCGGAAGATATAACCTTGTTATTTCCCCTTAGGTATTACTAGGTTTCACCAAGGGGGATATCATCTTGTTACATCCTTGATTAGGAAACAAAGGAGAAATATCATCCCTTTGGTCTCTCTAGAGAATCAACATGCAGGTTCAAAGCTACATAGGGAAGCCTGGCAATTTCTCTGAATTCTCTCCAAACCTCTTCATGGGCAGGAATAGAAGCAGCCCACGAGGGGAAGAGCCTACTAGGATACGGTGAGGGAGGCATTTGCCCTTTCCTCTGATAATTGGCCCACAAGGACACTTATCTCCCCCCAAGGAAGCTGGTGTTCTCCTCCCTGATCCCTCTAAAGCAGAGTGACGGTCGTGTGCCTGCTAGATCATCCATGTTGCCATAGCAACAGACTTGCCCCTGGAGCCACTGGTTCATGGCAAAATGATAAGGCCTCTTTTAAAGGTTGCTAATGCAGGTTTGACCAAGAATGCAGGCTAGGTGGGTAGGCAAGAAGGCCTGGAGCCACAAATATTCAGGGCAGAAATTTTACCCCGAATGGTCAAAAGCCTAAAGACTCTGAGAATAAGAATAAGCCAAATTCAACTAGCCAGAGGTAAAACCAAAGAAACAGAATTTAGTCATCGTCTAAGGGATAACCCTTTGATGGGTTTTGTGGAGGTAAAAAAGGGGAGGGTTGTATTGAGAGTAAGAGAAGAGGCTAAAGCAAAACAGGTCAGTGTATTTGTGATTCCTCTTCTTTGGCTGCTGGCTACACAGTGTGCTAGCTGAGCTGTGCTGATATTCAGGAACTAGGGTGGACATCGGCTGCTCTCAACCATGATTGGCCATAGATAACTTGCTTTCAACCCCAATTCTTGCTCTAAGTCAATGAAATCAAATTCTGATGGTATTCCTGAACTCCATCCTCATTGCTTGCTCAATTGTCTTACGTAAATGAAGTTCTCAGGTCTCTTTGTGGACCCATAAAATGACAGATACCACCTAGGATAATTGGCCAACCTCTGAAACCAGGCATGGTTCCTAGTTCCTGCTATAGTTCTTAGCTAGGATTGAAATCCATGCCTCTCCGGACTGGAACCTAGGGGCATATAAGCTTCCTAAGGGAAGGATATTTGAAAGTTTATCCCTGTATTCATTACACATAGCATGGAACATGTTGCACAGTAAGATCTTAATAAAGAGTTGAATGAATGGGTCATTGAGAGCCTTGTTAACCATACCCCAGGTTTTTGGACTTTCTTGTGGGCACCTGTCATTGGCATGATCCTTATTCCAGGATAGATATTCTTATATCCAGAACTTCTTTCCCTGCTGTCACTGAGAGAATCTGTGTCCTGAGATCCCTGCTGTTATCTCTCAGTGAGTCCTTAGATGCCAACACCAGCTTGGACAAGATTTCAAATATGTGTGCCTGTAGCCACCACAACGGTAGCTTCTTTATGCTTTCAGTAGTGACAACGACCCTAGTCTACAGACTCAGACCTTGGCTTCAGCCTATTTGTTTCTTCCTATGAACTAAGAACTTACCATCCTGCACAGGTAAAACCTGTGGGCTCTGAAAACTATGCCCATATTATAGATGGCCTTGAGGGTCTCCCAGCTACACCAGCATAGGAGTAGGATTATAGCAATGCAGTTATATTCTAATCCACAAATGAAGGACTGTAAAGTCTCTCTCCAATAAATTATATAAAATAATATATAAACACATACCTGTTTTTATTTTCTCATGGCACTTACCACTACTTAAAATTACCCATGTGCCATGTTGATTTTTGTCAGTCTTTCCCACTGAGTTTAAGCACTGTGATATCAGAGTCTATGTCCATTTTATTTAGCACTTGAATGATAGGTGTCCGGCAGTTATTGAATGGTTGACATGATTACTCTGAGCATCCTCAGAGTGAGCCCTCTCTGTATGTAGGTACCCAATTCTCTAATCATGAGATGGAACGCCTATTCTTCACTTGCTCCATGCAACCATGCCTCTCACACCCACCATACTGCCAAGGCACTGGGGCTTGTTTGGCTATCAAAGTCCCCAATGCCATCTCCTGCTCATATCTTCCCAAACCACACTGCACTAAGGAGGATGTTCAACTGGGGCCCACGTCTGCATTGCTGACCCTGATAACATACCAGTGTGGAGATGCCTGGCTGGCTCCCCACTGAAGGAAAAGAAGGCAATCTCTCTCTGTACCCTTTGTGTTACCCACATCCCAAAACAAGGCTGTTGTGGGCTTCCAGGAATTTTATTTATGTAAAAATGACTTTTTGTTCTTTGCAGTAAGCCTCCTTTCCTAGGAATCCAGCATTATCTCATCTCATTGAGAGGCACAGGGCTGTACCCAGGCACCAATAGTGGACTAAGTTTGAGTGTGGTTTGTTTCTCTTCATCTGACTTTTATCTGTTGAAGTCCCTCCGTCTCCCTTCTTCTGGTCCCCAAGACAGCCTTTGTCACCACCTGCTCCCTAGCATGACTCAACATGTCTGAACCTCCTGTAGGCAACATTGGAGCAGCAGCTGCAATGGCCACACCACGAGGAATTTGGATTCATTCTGTGGGTGGCGAGGAACAAATGAAGGACTAGAGTTGGAAGAATATCTTGAGGAACCAGTGCCTGAGGGATAAGTATTATTGTCCATGTGTGGGATGAGACATGGGGGAAGATACCAGCATGCCTCTGGACATTATAATTTGCTCACCACAAGTTCTGATGGGACAGAATTCCACTTCCCTCCCACATCTCTGTGGGAGTCAATATTTCCCTCTTAATATTTTTTGCCTTTCTCCTTTCTAAGTACATGACAAGCATGACAGTTGATTTTATATGTCAACAGGACCATATCACAGGGTGTCCAGCTATTTGGTGAAACATTATTTTAGGGTGCGTCTGTGAGGGTTTTCCTGGATGAGATTAACATTTGAATTGGTGGACTGAGTACAGCAGATTGCCCTCCTCATGTGTGTGGGCATCACCCAATCTGGTAAAACCCTGAATAGAATAAAAGGCTGAGTAAGAAAGAACTCTTTATTTCTGCATGCTTGTTTTCCAGCTGGGACATCAGTCTCCTGCCTTGCACTTGGACTGGAACTCCTGCCATTGACTCTTGGTTCTCAGGCCTTGGGACTGGAAATATACCATCAGCTCTCCTAGGTCTCCAGCTGACTAACTGCAGGTCTTGGGACTTTGCTGTTTGTCTGGAAAACTTAGACTAATATGTAGGATTTCACTGCACAGACCTCTGTGGATGGGTTATGTTATGTGTCTGTTGATATGACTAATGAGTTGTGGTTGTGTCACTTGTGCCAAATATTCGATTGCTGGCATGAGATACTTCAGAACTCTTCCGATGGTGGAATGAGTCAACAGGAGGAACTTCACAGCTAGGAGAACATAGTGGTGGTGGCAGCAGGGAGTGCACCACAACAGGGCAGTCTCTGCAACCAGCAACCACACCCTGCAACCCCAAGAAGATGGTTGCTCCATCATCTCAGACCCTGAGGAGCTCTGTGGAGCCATGTCCTGTATCGGATGAAAAGGATTGGTGAGATTTTCAGAAATCTGGTTTTGAGCCACTGAGATCTGAGGTTGTTGCCATAGCACAACCTAGCCTGCCTGCCTGATGCTTTAACTTCTTTTCCGTTTTCCTGAACAACTAATCAATAACTTCCCAAAACCTTTCCTCCTGGATGGGAGTTTATAAAGGGCTCCAGAGCCAGAAAAAATACCAGCAAAAATCACAGGGACAACCGCTCAACTCAGACATAGTTGATCAGCAATATCCTTACCTATGTAACTGTAGATTGGAATCATGCAACCAACCGTTTAGACAGTACCAACTTGTAATAAAGCAGAAACAACCTTCAGAAATGTTTTCTTTTCAGTTCTGTAAGGAACAGATCCCCTGACCTTCTCCCTCCTCATTGGTCTCAGTTCCTTTTCTCTGGAGAGTCAGTGATCTGGCAGGCATCCCAGGACTTGATGGTCAGGTTTTAAAGACAGACGTGTGCAACCCCACTCACTTGGGCTCATATTTCTTCTTCTGTAATTACGTTAAGCAGAGTTAGACAAGTCTTGGTCCTTAGGATTCACCTTTCTGTCTCTGCATGGCTGACTAATCCCATGAACCTGGGGACTTTCTAGCTGGACTTTCCCACTATCTTTGCCTTTCTCTTTTAGACTACCGAGCTTTGGGTTTAGAGGTACACAGTGAAGTGGCAGAAAGCCCCACTTAGGCCACTGGATTTTTACGTGTGCTTATGTTGACGTTACCAAGTGTGATTTGCATTGTGTTGACTTAGCTAAACAAGAACTGTACCCCAAGATTTCCCTTCCCTGTGTACTTCTAAGTCTATGCAGACCTAAAGAGACATTTTGTATAAGACTTGAATTTTTGGAAATGAAATATTATTGTCACCATTTGCACACTTGGAAGCTATTTGCCGGGGCACCAGGCCCAGTTGCAAACTCACATTGTCATGATCTGCTGGCCCTGCTTGCTGTTGTTTTGATGTAGCCACCAGAACCTCACCCCCTCCACTCCCCCCAGGCCTCCTTCTGCTCCTCTGTCACTCAAGTCAGGTGCGTGTTTAGCTCTGTGAGAGCATCCACAGTAGTGCTTCCTGTCATCAAGCTGGAGATTTGGAGGCATTGAAAAAACCACCTGGGTTTCAACTCCTCCTGTGGTTTCCACCCACTCTTACTTCCCTCGCTGATAGTCTGCCCTGCTGTGTCAGAGCCCAGCACCTGCCACAGAGCCAGCAGCCACACATGGGTGGTTGTGCAGCTCTTGCAACTGTGTCAGGTCAAATCCCTATAGTAAACCACACTGTACATTGCTCTTCATGCTTCTGCTTCCCTGATTGAAGCCTGACTGATATTACCAAAGAGAATCCTTGATTTTTTTTCTCCCATTTTCATTGTTTGCCCAGCTTCCATAGGAATCACATGATGGGGATGGAAATAATTAGCAGGAAGGTCAGGCACTCCTGGGCCTGCTCACAACTGACCTAATCTAAATTTATTTAGGTACCCCAGGGCATCAATAAAAATAGAAATCGGGAAGCCTTTAAAATGGCTGAAATTTCTCATTACCTGCAGGATAAACAAAGTCAAAAAACACCATATTAACATTTAAGGCAACCAAGACAGTAAAAAACACAGAGGCCAACGAAGAAATTAGGAGATATTTTCCTTGCACGTGTGATTTGACCCTCATCTATTAAACACCTAGTATGTGTTAGGGAGTCTGCTATTAAGTAAAATAAGCTGATATTTGAGAGATTATTTTTTATTATACAGTCTTCTAAGAGAAAAGAGCTTAGAAAAATGTTTGGCTTAAGGATGGAATAAATATTACTTGCTATTATTCTGTTTTACATGTAGCATTACATTGCACCTGTGCCCTTGCAATGAACTTGTGAAGCAGTAATTGTAGCAGGTGCTGTTGCTGCCCCCCCTTCCCTATTACCAGGCAGGTGCACTGTCTCCTCGTGGCCATATGTGTTGCTTGCTAAGAGTTTACAGCTCCTCTTTCTCTAGAGACTTGCCTTCAATCCAACAGGAACCACCTGGGGAGATTGCCTTCCACAACAACCGTGGGGGACAGTCAGGAGCCAGGGACTAAGGGACTCAGGGGCATAAAAAGTTGGCTTTTGCTGCAGAGTGGAGCTGCCTTGTAGCCTAGTTCAGTAACTCTCTGTGGGTTAGACAAAAGCTGGCCACCAGTTGAGACCGCATCCACTTTTCTCTTCACCAGACCCTACTCCCTCTAATCTGCCTGCCTTCCTCCTGAAATACTTCCAAATAAGTATCCACCCACAAGCAGAAGTCTCAGGTTTTGATCATGAGAACCTGACCACAGGTGTGGTCTCAATACCCTGATTTTCAACGAGGAAACAGGTAAGGATGGCTAAAGAACTATCCTAGAAGCCTTTCTAGATCACATAGCAAGACGGATTTGAACTCAGGTAGTCTGAGTCCACGCTTTTACAGAATCGTGTAAGTTCACGAAGAACTTATGTGCCCTTAAAAGTAATGTCAGGAAACATCGGTTCTCAACCACACACGGGGTTGCATGCCTGTAATTTTAGCATTGGAGAGGCTGAGTCAGGAGAATTGTGAATTTGAGGCCAGCCTGGACTATACAGCAAGATCCTATTTCAAAAAGTAACAAATAAACCAAATATATCAGTTCTAGCCTCTTCACTAGGATGCTGAGAAATGAAAGTCAATCAGACAATCAGATATGGTCATTGTGCTTCCAAAAGCCTACAAGTTCATGAAAAAGATAGTTACCAGTAGGAGGCAGTGTGTGTTGTAGGGCTCAATACATACATGCATGCACAGAGAGAGAGAGACACAGAGAGGGAGAGACAGAGAGAAACACAGAGAGAGACACAGAAACTGATTTACAATAGTTCAGCTATGGGTTTTTCAACTTTACAGTGATATGAAAGTGATACCAACACAATCGAAACCATATTGTGAATTTTTATCTTTTCCTGAGCTACCAGTATGTAGTATGATACACTCTCATGACAAGCCATGCTCCCAGTCAGTCTTATGAGTTATCCAATACTTCATTCTAACATAGACCTTGCATAACCTGATTTTTGCCAACTGTAGGCTAATAGAAGTATTCTGAGCACATTAAAGGGAAGGTTAAGCTCTGCTCTGATGTTTGGTAGGTTAAATGTGTTAAATAAAATTTTTACTTACAATATTTTCAGCTTATGATGAGTTTATTGAGATATGACCCCATCTTAATTCAAGGAGCATCTGCATACAAACATACATAAACCTATGCATACATATACAAAGTGATGCACACAAATATGAATGAAAACTGATAAACACTCACATGTGTACCCATACCTGTCCCTTACTATGGACTTCCTTACAGATGCCAAAAAGGAATATGATACTGTAGTTTCTATATTCTAGGAATATGTTTGTTAATAGAAGAAATAGAATCAACATTTTGGATATTTTAATCATATGCCTATATTCTTTATATGTTTCTTTGTTTCTAAGTAGTGTAGTAGGAAGTTTAAAAACACAAACACATGAAAGTAATATATTAATATTTTAAAATATTTGTGTATTTCAGAAAATCATAACAGTGTTTATATGAGGGTAACCTATAGTCTGATGAGCCAAAAAACAGTACAAAACTGTAGGCCACTTAGGAAGGTAATAATATGAATGTTAAATCTTTAGATATTCATCGTTCTTGCCTAAATTGTGTTTTCTAATTACTGAATGCCCACAGCCTGTGTTCTAAGCTTCTTTCTTCCAATCATTCACAGTCTCACTGTTTGCTTTCCAAGTTCTGCAGCATCTGCTGATGGTCACAGTGCCGATCCCATGGGGCCAGGACTCAGCTGAAATGAGCATTGGACCTGGAGTCCTGAGTTTGTATCCCTGCCTTGCAATTTACTGACATTGAATTTAGTTGTCTCATCTGAATAAGTGGAGGGAATAGTATCTACTTCGCAGAAGCTTTGTGATGTTTCCATAGGGTAGCATCTTGATGGCACGTGGTTCAGCACCTGAGAAGGTGAAACTAGAGGAATCAATAAATTCATAGCTAATGCACAGCAAAGGGTGTGGCCTTACCACAGGAGCCCCTGAAAATTAGAGTCAACAGCCAGAAGCAGCCAATGAAAGGAACCACAGACACTCCTTTACCTAGATAGACCAATCAATATTTTGCCAAATTTGCACATTTCTTGTTATTAACGACAGTGGTGACAGTTGCTGCAGTGGATTTGGCAGAAACATTTGAGAGAAATTTCCAGGTGTTCACTCCTTAGATACACATATGTGTATACCAAACTGGCAAAGACATTCTTTTACACACATATTCACAGCAAAGTGATGAAGTAATCTGTACTTCAGAAGTTTATATTTGAATTTTCCAGTCATCCCAATAATGTCTTCTATTGCATTCTTTTCCAGTCCAGGATCACATACACTTGCCATTTTGTTCGGGGGGGGGTCCTGTATGAAAAATTTTTGTGTATTGCATGATCACAAAAAGTTTCTTCCATTTTATTTTAGAAGTTTTATACAGTTTCAGTTATTTTCAAGTCTATAAATGGATCATTTACTCAATGAGCAGTAATCTATTAACATTAGTGTTCGTTTGGTGTTCAAATTGTCCCACTATGACCACTAAAAGCCCTTCCAACACAGCTCCTTATTAAGTGCTTCCTTATTTTCTGGAACAGGTGTTTCAGGCTCATTTTGTATTTCAACTGCTCCAGTCCTGAAATTTATCATTTCTTCCAAAGAGTTCTCACTCCTTTTACTGTGATTGATTGTTTGTTTGTTTGTTTGTTTGTTTGTAGTGCCAGCATAGTGGTAAGTTGGTGCATGGCAATGTGGCTGGAGCAGTTGGGGATGACCTACCAACTGAAGACACTTACTAACCACCATTTCAGAACAGCAGTACCCAAGCCTGTCATGGGATCAGGCTGAGCCCTGCACCTGATACCAATTTTCTGAGGCACGATCCCACCAAATCTGGTGCCTGATATCACTCTTCTAGCACAAGATTAAGGGGGATCACATGGATCGACTATCTAAGAAGGCATAAATGGATAGCAGCAATTGGTTTTTCAATTTTTAAAAAAATTTTTTATTATTTTTGAGAGCAGAATATATTTACTGGGGAAAGAAAGCTTCTGCTGCTACTGCCCTCTTGTTCTTGAAGCAGTTCGTTCTGTTTGCAGGATAGTTCTCTCTTTTTTCAAAGCACTCTTTTCTCCCTGGGCACTTCTTTTGTGCTTCTCCTTTTTCTTTTCTTCATATTATTTCTGCCCTATTTCTATGTAATCTTTCACATTCGCCAGTTATCCTGACCAAACCATTGATTGGGACAAATAAGTGTCTGGAAAACACTGCTGGTCCCTACCCCATTCAGTAACAGTGGGTATTGGGCCCAGAGCCCCACACATACTAGGCAAGTGTTCAACAATTGAGCTACAACCCAGCCCCACTTTTTCTTTTTTAGTGTGATATTTCAAAGTCACATTTTAGCATTTGGTTGCTCCTTTCTGTTGTGATATTACTGCTTCTGGAGTCTTTCAGTGGATAGCCCTAAGAAATAGCTCTGTCTGTGTATTATTTAGATTATTCTAATTCCAGCAAAATAAATACCTCAAGATCTTTCTTTTTTTCCTTCACTGTGCTAGGGCTGAAACATAGAGCCTCAAAGATTCTAGGCAAGTGGACAGCTCCAGTCCTTCAGGGTTCTTTTTGTCTTCAGTCACTTCATGTTTGTGTTTATTCTCTCCAACAATGAGAACTCTGGGCTCCAACACAGCATTAGCTTAATCCTACAATATATAAAATAGTTTCAAAATTGCAATAAATGTGGTCTACAAAAAACAAACCTATTAGAATGTAAGATTTTTTTAGAAATCTTTTTTGTTTTAGTCAAGGATACTTAGTCAATATATCTTGTTCAATTAGATTAATTCTAATTAATCCTTTTTCTTTCACATGGTCATGCTATTAATTTGAAATATGGTTAATTGGTTTCTATTTGCATTCAGTTTTCATTTTTCATACTTGATTTAATTTCAGTTTTGAATGTGTGAAATATTCAATAAAACTATGCTAAAAGGCATATTCACAGAAATGTCTAGTACCCTCCTATTTCTTCCATTCTATTCCTACCCCCTATGTGTAGGTAACCATTTTAATTTCCTGTTTCTTTTTTTCTCTCTCTCCTTTAACAAATTTTTTTGGTGCTGGGATCTGAACCCTGGATCCCTCTACCACTGAGCTACAACCACTGAACCACATTCCCTGTCCTTTTTAAATGTTTTAAATTTTGATTCAGGGTCTTGCTAAGTTATTTGCCCAAGCTGACTTGAAACTTGTGAACATGCTTCAGTCTCCTGATAGTTGGAATTACAGCCATGCACCCCTGCAACTACCCTATTTAAAAAATAAATAAGTTTACTTATTCATATGGTATTTTGTAGATTTTTGGTTTTGTCTTTTTCCTCACATACCCTGAAAATCACTCCATATTAGTTCATAGAGATCTCCTAATTCGTTTCCTAGCTGATTGTGTGGCTATCATAGATTATTAATCTCCATACTAAGGGATTTATACATTTTTTGCAACTACAAATAATGCTGCAGTAAGTAACCGTGGGTGTGGGCGTTACTGTACTGTCAGAGGCAGAATCAGAATGTGGACAAAAACCACAGGGTAATTAAAATAGAGGAAGCTTAATATTAAAAACTAAGTTCTGAGAGAAGTACAACATAACGATGTAAAGATCTCTAAAACCGGCAAAGTTCTCCTATAATGAGAATAAATATTTTGGCCGCCCTGAATCTGTCACAACCATGAAATGCTAGATAGACAATACCCAAACAAACGAGTCTGGCCGTGTTTCAAAACTATTTTATTTACAAAACAGGTGGTGAGCTGGGTTTAGCCAACCAACCGTAATTTCCGTGCCCCTGCTCTGAAGAATACCCTAGGGTTGAGGAACTGACCAAGGCAGCACGGAACTGGACAGGGAGCCCCCATGTCGCCGCGAGCCTGAAACCAAGATGAAGAAGATGTGGTTGCCACCCTCTGGGTGGCGGAGAGTTCGCTGGGCCCGGAATCAGTGTTCCCCAGACGCCGGGTTAGCAGGAAATGACCCTGTGACACGCAGGCACACAAAGGTAGTCCAGGCTGGTCAAGGAGCATGGGGTGACCCACCGGGAGGTCCACAGCGAGCTGGTCACTAAGCCCAGTCTGGAAATGGGAGGTTGCAGCGGGACCAGTCACTTTGAAACTCCCTGATTTCGCCTCTTCCCCCGCCTCCACCTCTGCCACTGCATAAAACTATCAGACTCTACAGCAAAGAAAAGCAAGATGCGGCTCACTAGAACCAGAAGTTGACCCTACCCTCCTGCACTATTTCTCTAGCGCCCTCTACCGACAAAGGTCAACATGGCGTTCTCTGTTAAGGACCAATGCTTAGAATCCAGTCTGTCACCACAGCGCAGGTATGGAAGGGTAAATTGGAAGCCGAGAGGCTCCTAGGGTAAATTCAAAGCAAGATGGATTTGTGAACCTAAGAGTAAATAAATATTTTGCTGTAGTTGAATTAATTTATTTCCGTAAGGCTTATTCTGCGTTCTCACCGGGAACACGTGAGAGTATCTTGTGTTGGGTTACTAGAGTTACTAGGGTAAATTACATGTAGAAAAACCTGTAGAAAGTAAAAAGTTTGAAAACAGACTATGATAAGTGTGAAGTCCTGTACCATTGTAGCTTTTGATTATGTCTTTTAATATTAATAAAGTCCAATACCTTTTCATATGCTAAGAGGTTTTGTTTTGTTTTTTGCGTGTAATTTTGCATCTTTTGTCTGTTTTTCTATGGGGTTACAAAGTTCCTAGCTAGCTTAAAGCAGGAAAGCAGTCAGACTCTCTATAACTGCAAATCACTTGTGAAGAAATAGTTTTGTAGAATTTTTCTGTTGTTGTTTCTCCTAAAGACCAGCGTTCAAATCTAGGTTTAGTTTTTTTCAGTATTTATTGAGGTCTTCCAGTGGGCCAACCAGAGAAGCCACAGAGCAAGAAGACCTGGTCTTTGCTGTTAAGGAGCTTGCATCTTAGAAGGAAAATAGACATGTAAGATCCCAATGGAAATGCTGATTCAATTATTGATTAGGAAATATGTGGACTGTTCCAAATTTTGCCATTTCAACACTTAATTGTGCAGTCTAAGATGAGACTTTTTATGTTTGTGTCCCAACTTCTTGAGGGGAGATAATAATACATAACTCATTTATTGTAAGAAGTATGTGAGATGTGACATAAAAACATCTACAGGGCTGGGGATGTGGCTCAGTTGCCTAGCAGATGTACAGCCCTGGGTTGTATCATTAGTACTGTAAGAAGGAAAACAACTGCATACCATTTGGTACATGGTATACAATGATAAATGGTAACAACTAATAAAAAAAAAGTGACAATGAGCAGTGACAAAATGATAGAAGCATTTCCAGAATACTCTGGTGACACATGTGCTCATATTTTAATTGAATGCAAGTGTGTTATGACTGAGTCATCAAAAATATTTAAACTATATACAATATTTTCAGTTTAATAAGAGAATCTATAAAATTTTCATATGATTTTCTTTATTGTTGATGGAACAAAAGTAAATGCTTAAATAAATAGAAAAATCACAAATGTAAAAACCACCAAACTGAATTTTGAATGGAATTTTGAATTGTTATTTATATAAGGAAGATGTTAGTGAAAAACATAAAAATGTAGAATTCATATATTATTGTCATCCATTGATGGTTTTAAAGAACTGATTTTTTCTCAACCTCTGCTTATCACTTAATATATTCTTGGAAACAACAGCTTAATTTGAAGATCACACCTCTAATATAAAATATCAAAAGTTTAAATATATTTAATAAAGATGTTTGCCTGGCGGGCATGAGGTTATGAATTCGATCGCCTGGTACCAAAAAAAAAAAAAAAAAAAAAAAAAGAAAGAAAACAAGTGTTTACTTACCTGCTAGTATGTGAAGATCTAATTTCTAGCACTGAGACCACTTGTGGGAAGCAGCTCCATGTTGTTAGCTTTCTCTTACCCGGGGGACAGTAGCCCCTGCTTTCTGGGCTCCTGACTTGATCTGTAAAATCAGCTCCTGACAGCTGAGCTATATTACATATGAAATAGCCATGTGTGGTGATCTTGGGATCTAATTGACTGTGTACAGCATTAGATGAATCACAGACTGTACATTATTCTAAAAGTGTACATACAATTATAATTTTTTCCAATGGCTTTCATCTTTGCTTAGGCAAGGAAGGCTAAAGCCCATTGGAATTTGACAGAATTTAAAACCTAGCCTTGCTTTAAAGAAGTCTGATGTTTAAAACCATACTCACAAAACATGAATTATTAATTATCTGGCTTAAAAATTAATCTTCCTTACTAAAGGATTTCTGGCAAGCAGTTTTGAAGGCTACTCCTTCAACTGAACAGGAAACTACAATAAGTTCTTTTTGAGTTCTCCAATGCATTTACAATTTCAATTTGGTTTACTGGAAATTTATTTGAAGTAGAAATTTTTGAGGAAGTATTAAGTGAATAGTCTTCTAAATATCTCAAATTTTTACTATTGTTTAAGATTGTGGAGGAATCCAATGCAGTGAGTGATCTAGTCATGCACAATTTCTGCTAACATTAGTTCCACTGGAATGCAACTCAATAGATGAGGCTTCAAAACTTTGCTAACATTGCATTGCTTTGAGACTAGCTATAGTTGTGTTAAGATTCTTCCATCATAACTTCCGATATTACACATTAAAGATCTTAGATTAATGTATTCTTGGATGGATTTTTCCTTGCTTCTTTTCTCCTGTGGCCTCCAGTCATTATTGGTATCAGCACCATCTCAGGGACTTCAAATATGAGAGGAGAAGAACATAGAAGTTTAAAACGCATCTGCCACCTTGCTGGTTCATTCTGCAAGGACATTTTTCTCTGGTATATAATTAATTAAATAAAAGGCATAGTGCTCAGGAACTGCCATTTTTGACATATTCTATTTAAGGATTGATTACATTTACTAGTATTTGTGGATGATACTATATTCAAAAAAGTGTTTTTTAAGGGACCCCCTGGAGTTGAACAGAAAGTAATTATTTAATGTATGACTTTCAGAAAGACTGCCCAACAGTTTTATATATGTATATATATATATATATATTTTTTTTTTTTTCGGTACTGGGGATCGAACTCAACTGCTTCAACCACTGAGCTAGATCTCTTGCCCTATTTTTTGAGACAGGGTCTCACTATGCAGTTCAGGCTGGCCTTGAACTCACTCTGTAGCCTAGACTGGTCTCGAACTCACAATGATCCTCCTGCCTCAGCCTCCCAAGTGCTGGGATTAAAAGTGTGCGCCAACACACCCAACTAACAGTTTTATATTTTGCTAGTGAGAATATAAATTGCTCAAACTTTCTGGAAAGTAATTTTTATTCTTCGAGTCAATTTATTACTTTCATCTGGGAATTCATCATAAGGAAATAATAAGAGACACAAGATATGTGGGTAGAGATGCTTGCCAAGTTAATTGCTGTAATGGTGATAATTAGAAAAACAAACAACTACTCTCTATAGGGGTTTGGTTAAATAAATATATTACATCCATATGATGGTGTGGCAGACACTGCAGGTTACCCCACTTCCATTCTCTTCTTTTTTGTTATCAACAAGACCCTATATTATTGGGGTCAGAAATGTACTTAGTTGATAATACTACATTTCATCACATCTCTGTGAGAAGAGAGGCCGAGTGAGATAAAAGCAGAAGTCCTCGAATGGGACTTCCAAGTGCTTGGATTGCTGCCTGGACCTACGCCTTGATCACTGATATGACGGCTCAAGCTCCAACAACCATTTGGGGAACCATGAGATAAAAGCTAGGAGAATTGTAGTGACTGCAATTCTGACATCACCGAACCACTATAACAAAGCCAACAACCACCTCTTTCCAGGTGCCTCATTACATGAGAAAACCCCATTATACATTTATGCTAGGAAAATTCTGTTAATAACAAGCACACAATTCCTAACTGACACAGTTGAAATATTTCTGGAACCACTTAAAATTGTCTTTCAGAAAAATAGAATATAACATTTAATGAGAATGTCAGAATGTGTAGTATTGTTTTGTTCTTAAATTATAATATATATGAATAAATAAGAACATAAAACATTAAAATATTGATAGTGACTATTTTAGGATTGTAGATTATGGACAGTTTATTATCAGGATGACATATTTTTTATGTCTTCTAAATTCTAACATCAGGAAATTTTAAAAAATGTTTTAAAAAATGGTCCCATATGAACTGGGCATGGTGGTGCAAAGCAGGAATCCCAGTAGGAGAAACACAAATTTGAGCCCAGCTCAGGCAATTTAGAGAGATCCTGTTACAAAATTTTTTAAAAGACCTAGGGATGTAGCTTAGTGCAATGACTTTGGGTTCAATCCTTAGTAATACAAACATACACTGTTACGGTTTGTGTCTAGATGTTCCCCCAAAACCTCATGCAATTTTAGATGGGGCTTTTTTTGAGGTAGCCAGATCTAGAGTGTGTGATTGATTCTTAATGCAATGCTGGGATTAAGGGTGCTGGGTTTAAGGGTGTCAGTGCTACACTTAGCCTAGGGACAGAAAAAGGACTGTTCTGTCTGATTTTTGTTGTTGTTGTTGTTGTTGTCTTTTTGAGACAGGGTCTCACTATGTAGTTCAGGCTGGCCTTGGGCTCACTTTGTAGCCCAGGCTGTTCTCAAACTTGCAAATGATCCTCCTACCTCTGTCTCCCAAGTGCTGGGATTACAGGAGTGCACCACCACACCCCAGTTTTCTCTCTGATTTTTACTGTCTTTCCACTGCCATGAACAGTTGCCTCTCTGCCATGTGCTACCCTACCTTGGGGCCAACCAATTATGGTCTGAAACCTCTACAAACTGTGAGCTAAATAAACCTTTCCCTCTTTAACTTTGGGCATCAGGTATACTGTCTCAGCAACAAGAAAAGTAACTAAGACAGAATTTAGTACCAGAGAAGTGGGGTCTTGCTGTGACTATACCCGACCGTGTAGTTCAGGAGCCTTTGGCTTGTGAAAAGAGTTTGGAGTGATTCAGAGATGCCAAACTGTGCTGTATGAGAGATTCTGGTCAGAGCTCAGAAGATCACAAAGCCAGTGAATGAGGTTTCTGCAAAGGATTGCATTTGCTGTTAGACTTCCGACGATGTGTGCTTCAGCTTGGCAAAAAGTTTGTCTGAATTTTTCTCATGTTTGGAGCTTTTCCTGAGACTGAGATTAAAGGCGGTGGATTAATTAATCTTGTAGAAAAATTTCAATACAGTATAGTGTTGGAATGATGGCATGGTTACTATTGAGGGCTTTGGAAACTAAGAGTGGAGATCCAGCAGGGAGGTTTGAAGCATTTGGCCAGAGGGGAGGCTCCAGTGGAATCATGGATTGTAAGGATGAAATAGAGGAAAACGTAGTTGATGAGAAGGAACAAGACAAAGGAAAAATGACCTGAGGCCTTTCACCAGAAGAAAAGAGTGTATTTGAAATATGTGAGATCCTTTGGGGCATTTCCTAGTGTTGCCATACCCTGTTATTAAAAGTTAATGGGAAGCAAGTAATGTGATGATAATAACTCTCTTAAATGTGATTTCAATGTAATTTTTAGATACATGTTTGTAATCAGGTTACATAGCCAAAGTATTGTGGTTTTAACCTTGAATTTTGAGAATCCTCTGAATATTTTCTTTTGGTGTAGAAATGAGTGCAATAAAAATTGTATATATGTAATAGTCATATTAATACAAATCTGAATCTATTAAGACATGTTAACTTTTCACAAATCTGCCACTGGACACTATGGTTTAACAAAATGTATCCAGTTATCAATTTCACCGCGGGTGGATTGTGGTGGATTAACTAATGGTCAATTTATAACACCCAGCTGAACTGAATTAGCGTGGTGCTGGGTGTGGAAGGCCCAAACGAGAATTGTTGCTAACAGCACAAAAAGAGAACTGAAAGGGAAGGTGGCATGCTGTTGCTGGAGAAGCTTGTCAAGCTAGTTTTCCTGATATGAACTCAGCTGTTCTCATGATCGGAGGAGCTTGGGACCTCACTCTTTGGGGGAGCTCTGGTCCTTATCTTGAACTTTGCTTCCTGGTTCCAGTCTAGATCCCTCAGCCTGCTGGCATAGATTCTTCATCACATGGGCACAGACTTTCTAGCTTCCACCACTGACCTTTGGGCCTTTCTAGTGTAGATTCTTGATACGGACTTGCATGAGACATTGTTGTGGGTTCTAGGTCTTCAGCTGGATTCATGGAGGACATTGCCATGGGATCCAGGCCCTCAGCTGGATTCTTTGGGTCCTAATTTGTGGACAAGTCTCTTGCACATCTATGCATTTAACTTTTTGGGTGACTATTATAAAATAATCCTGTAAGTTATGTGTCCCGTATTAAATCTATTCCTTTGAAAATTCTGACTACAACACACATATACACACACAAAGATTACATGCATGACTTGAGTGAGCATAAATATACTTTTAGAAAGGAACAAACCAACATAGATTAAACACTTGTACAGTTTCCAGACTCTTTAACTTACTACTTCCCCTTTGTGGTATCTATCTTTGTAAAACAATATGAGACTCAGACAAAAATTATGTACAATAATATTTACAGTAGCATTATTTATGATTCAAGTACTGAAAATGAAAATAGACTAAATAAACATTAGGAAAATGATTAAATTATGTTATATCCATTCTTTATTCTGAACACTTAGAAACCATGATTAAAGCAAGAAGCACAACATTTTTAAACTAATGTAGAACTAATTCATATCCCTAACTCCTTCCCACTCAACAAAAATTCAGTTTTTGTCTGAGTCCACCACATGCAAGTAGCCTTGCTGGGAAATACAGGACGTTTTTCTAAACTAGGTTAATGTGTCAAGAGGCAATCCTGTAAAAATCAACTCTTCAGTTTCCTTCTGTCTGTCATGGAAGTGAGCTCTTGAGATTGGCTGCTGAGAAAAGAGGAAGTTACTGGGAATCTTGAAGTTCACCCCTTCCTGCTCAGAGGATGGAGCAATTGTTTTTTAGTGGTCTGCATCATGTGCTCTTGGCTCACTCATATTTCAGGGGGTCACTATGTGGACATTTGGGTGCATGATGAAGACAGCCTCCCATTCAGGTGTCCATCTTTCATCTCTACAATTCCTATAGCCAGGTGAGGGAATGGGTTGGATACCTCAACTGGTAGAGGATGAAAATCAATAGATAACTGTCCCAGCCTCCTTTAGAGCATCCATTCCCAACACATTGTACCCAGTCTCCCCAGAGTTCCCCAAGTGGGATTGAGCCTCAGTTCCCTAAGAGCAGCAACTAGGTCAAAAACACTCCTTGTTTTAGCATTTCCTTCTTTCCAATTTTTCCCTGTTCTCGTTTCTTAATTATTTTCACATCTACATTTCTGTTTCCTGGAATGTCATCCCAGATAAATATCCTGCATCCCAACCTCTGCGCCAGGCTCTGCTTTTAGGGAAAACCAACCACGGCAGATGGAGTGTGGGAAGAAAGACAAGACACTTATTTGTCCAAGTTTGGGAATACAAGAACATTAGGAGTAATAAATAACCCATCTCCCATGATATTTTGACCAATATTTTAAAAAATTAGAACGCAAAAAAATGTACTGAAGTGGAAAGCATGTAGTAAGGGTGTTTTTCATGAAACTTCTGTTTCAGTGTCGTGTGTGTGTGTGTGTGTGTGTGTGTGTGCTCACATGCACTGGATGACAGTATACAATGTATTCCTTTCTAAGACTCGTGCTCAAAAGAGTTGAAGATCTCTAAACAAGAGGATGCCACATGTACCCAAAGAATCCCTGTTTCGCTGGATAAAATCACGTAAGTATTTCAGAAAAAATAACAACATGGAAAACTATATACAAACCATTATTATCGTGACTGGCACTCAGAATAATTGGGAGAGTTTTTTCAACTATGTAAGAGAAAAATTATGAAGTAAAAGACCAGAGCTATTTGTTCATTTCTAGCATTATGTAATTGGTAAGTTCCAAAAACATCACAATTAAAAGGCATTTAAAATGCATGGTCTCACATGAAATAAGGGAATAGCAGGAGGCACATTTTAATGATTAGGGAAAAAATAAGTGAGTTATTTTATTCTAGCTTTTCACATTAATATGAAAAATGCTGAATGATTGGACTTAAGGAGAAATGTGTCTCTGGAAAAACTGTTGGTGAAGCAAACAGACAAAAGGGCACTCACTGGCTGCGTCCACTGAGCGGCAGGTGACAGGGTGCTCCTAACACTACGGTGTTCTCCATCTTCCCTGGGAGTAGAGTGCCTTCCTGAGAGCCAGTCCGGTGCACGCTCACTGGAATTGTGGGCATCCAGGAGGGGTTGAACTGAGCAGGTTTGCATGGAGCATGCCCTAGTAAGCACTTTAACTGATAGTCCCCCACTGGGCTCCAGAATCAAGAGTCTGCCTGAGCTACTGTAGTTTTCCAGGCACTGTTGCATTCCAGGCATTGCTGCAAGGGCTGTGGTCTCAGCAGGAGGGACACAAATTTGAACCCATCCTGGGCAATTTAGAGACAAGGACTCCATGGATCTTGTTCCAGTGTACCTGGAATTGTGTTTGCTACACAGAAGAAATACTTGTTGATGAAAAGGCTGGAGTGAAGGGGCCATCTGTTCACTGATCCTAATCTTAGAACCACCCAGCCTTACACAAGGCCCCAGGGAGGAGGAGGCTTGAGCAATGGCCCAGCTCCTCCTGGCTGTGACAGCTGTGTAACTGAGCATTTTCTGCAGCCTCCTGAGCACTTCAGATATGCAGTTACCATAGATCCTGCTGCCGCCATCCATTTAGGACTGTGGCCACACACTCCTATATGTCTGCTTTGAATTTTTGATTTTTCACATCTTTATTTAAGAACATGTAAATTAGTTGTAAGTATAGTGAATGGAAAATATATATGACAAAATGTTAAGAAGGGTTCTTCTGGACAACGAAGTTATAGGAGACAGTAAAATTAGTGAGTGTGCTGAGAACCAAGCTCCATGCTGAGCTCTTGGTATGTTACCTTTCTATTTTGTTTTTGCAACAACCCAGTGAAACAGCTTCTATTATTCTTGTATCACAGAGGATAAAAATGTTTAATATTAAGAATGGCTAATGGCTACTGAGCAAAATCTATGTACCAAAAATGGAGCCGAAATATATATATATATATATATATATATATATATATATATTGCTCATTTAATGTTCACAACAACCTTATGAAGTAAGTACATGTATTCCTCTATTTTACAGATGAAGAAAAGTGAGCCTTTAGAGAGGTCATTCATGGAAAAAAGAGGGAACACTGGAGGTCTGTTTGCTTACTTCTTATATCTCCAAGAGAACTATTATTGGCCCTTGGTCATCCCCTGGGAATGTGATCCTAACAGAGTTCTTTGTGTTAGCAATCAATGATTTTGTTAGATACCCCTGGAACGGTGGATCATATGCAGTGTCTTATCTGATTGCTTTGCACTAACGTCAATACTGGTTTCACTGTTGGTCTGGAGTTTTGGTTGTGATGTCAGATTGCATAGCAGAATGTGCCAAGGGTACTAATACCCATGTAAGAGGCTGAGACCCTAAAACTCAGAAAGCCTTCCCTAGGAAGAGCCATTTGATATATGGCCCTGTATTTTTCTGCCAAAGATAAAGCACATCTTGTGTGGCCTCACATGAAGGAGAGATTCAGAATCCTGAGCATGATCATTTTGAACTCTAAAGACACACATCTTTTCTCTGATACTTTGTGCTGTGACCTTTGCTACCAAAAAATCCCCCAAAACAAACAAACAAAAAAACACATAGTATAAAGTGCTACTGGATTTTGGGAGTTCATTACTGAATAATACACCCGTGCAAGACCATGTAACTAAAAGGTGATAGGAATGGGATTCCAGGGCAGGCAGCCTGACATGCTGTTTTAGCCATCTTTTTCTACCACCATCTGTCTAGCTTATAGTGGTTCTGCACTCAAACTTGGTGCTATTGTTATTGTTCCTTCACTTTCTTGTTTTCTAGTTTTCTTAATCTACCCACATTGTTTTGTAGCCAAAGAGAGAAAAAGCTTGGAAATATCTGTGGTTGAAAAGAAAATGTCAGAAAAAGACACTGCCTATAAGAAGGTAAATTAGGGCACTACAATAAAATAAAGTGAAGGAGCAACAAGTTTAAATAAAAAACCAGCCTTATAGGAGGAAATGTTAATCTGGAAGCAGGCAAAGATTTATGAGCCAGGACATATAAACCATAAGTCATTAAAAAATAGATAAATGTTGAAGGGAAAACATTCTGTTCTGTTAAGACATAGTTAAGAGACTGAAAAGGTAAATCATACATTTAAGAAAATATTTGTAATAATCATGTTTGATAAAGGACTGATATCCAGTATACATAAAGAATTCCCACTATGTAATACCCAAAAAATATTTAAAAAGGGCAAGAGATTTAAATAGACACTTAAAAAGACATAGGAATGAAAACTAACCATGAAAAAGATTCTAGGTATGATTACTCATTAGACAATGCAAATTAAAACCACAATCAGATAAGACTACACAGCTACCACAGTGGTCCAAATTTAAGACTGACCAAGTAGAGCAACTGGAGCTCTGAAACATTGCTTTTGAAAATGTAATGAGTTTAGAAAAAAATAAAAAAAAAAACAGTTTGGCAGTATCTTAAACACAGATTTACCATATAATATATCACCAGCTGCTCCAGCACCTAAAATCAGTCTCTGACCTCTTTTCATTGCCAAAGCTGTCAACCTTCTCAAGTCAGTCAGCCACTGCAGTCACTACTTCTTGGTCATAGTTTCCCATAGTCTGGCTCCCTCCTTTGTACCAAGAACCATCCTTAGGTCAGGCTAGTAGGTTCTGCAAACACAACTTCCTGAAGCCTTCTACAATACCTGAATTTGGTTACCAACACTTTCTTACTGAATGTTCCTTTTTGGTTTCTGAGAAACATTTCTTCTCATTTTTCATACTAGCTTTCTGCCCTCCCCTTTTCCACCACTAAATCTTCAAACCAATCAGTTTAGATACGTTCTCGAACATTCTGCAACATTTCCTGCACCCCTTCTCATGGTGCAGCACTTCTCGAACATTAACATGCGTGTGGTTTGCCCAGGAACCATGATAAAAAGCAGGTTCTGATGCAGTAGGCCTGAGATTTTTGCATTACCAACAAGCTCCCAAGGTAGGATGAGGCTGGGGGTCCAGAACACACAAAATAGTGATCTAAAGCACAGAACCTGCATCCAGATTCAACCACCCAATGTCAAGTACTAAGGGTCACAACAGAAGAGCTAATCAGTTCAACCGTGAACATTCAATGAAGAGTGCCTGTAGCTCTGTTATTTAATTTTTTAAAATGGAAAGCATTTTCCCTCAATACACTAGAGATAGGAAGCACAGACCCCAAAAGCTCCAGATAATTAGAGTGTTAGTTTTGTATTAGAAACAGATGAAATGAGAAGGTAAAATTATACGAAAGGAGAGTCCTGCTGAATTCTTTGGCTGAAAAGCACCTAAAGCAGGTTGGTTTTTTCCTAGAATATGCATTGATCGCTGAATGACAAGACAAAAATCAATCATTCTTAATTCTTAATAAATCAAACTTGTATCTTCTCACCTAAGATTGGCCAATTGCATCCATCCCTTCCTTTGTGCTCCTGAAGTGACATTTTGTTTTAGATTCATTCTCCCTGACTTATTCAGCTAAGCCAATAATTCAGCCTTGATGGGATGTCAATGATCGCCTGGGAAGATAACAGCCATGGTCCTTCTGTGGCTCTGAGCTTTGTAAGCCAGTTTCTTTCATCTCCTTCCCTACTGTTTATTAGAAACATTTTCCCAGAGTTGAAGAATCCATTCAATCATATGATTTGGATCTGGTGGTTGTGAGATGCCCCAGCTGTACTTTTTTAATCATCTGCAAACACAGACAATTTATTATTCTAGTACTCTAGCAATAGACAGACACTGGATTTCAAGTCTTCGGTGCCCAGTAAGCTCCTGTTCTGTCACATAAAAGGTGGCATTTGAACATAAAATATTTGGGAGGAATCTCTTGATGAAAGAAAGATAATATTATTTTATCTAGGTAGAATATTATTTGAGACAACTGAATTATAAGGTAATTTATGTCGAGATGCAAGTAAAAGTCATTGGAAGAGCCAATGGATGCTGCATTTTCACTGCTACTGAGTCAAAATTAGTTCACAGTGCACCACTTTTCTAAAGAGTTTAGAAACACTCAAAATAAAAATGCTAACATTTGTCAAGTAATGAATACAAACATCCAGATAATTGAAATAAAGTCACCTAGGGAATAGAAAATTTTCTTTTGAGTTCATTGAGTAAAATCTGACACTTCTTTGAGTTACCTGATGAAGAGTAACTAATTGAGGACAGACATGAAGTCAACTTGATCTTACAGGGCAGACGGAACACTTTTCTCTGTCCCCGTATTCCTTCCACCCCAATTTATCTTCCAGGTTTGGGAAAAACACTGCTTAAAGCACACAATGAGAGGGAACTGTATCTTTTTTTATCATTAAATCTCTGCTTGCGTTCACAATTATGATCTGCACTTCCATATTTCAGAGACCTGAGAGCAGGAGGTTGTCCTGTCCATACTTTCTGTGGCCCCCACTAAGTGACTGTGTGGCATGTCTTGTTACCAGTCGTATATCCTCTTGCCTTCTGAAATGAAGTAAACATACCAGGGTTCCAGTCTTGGCAAGACTATTTGCTAGTTATGTGATTCTAAATAAATAGCCTTTCAGAAATAGCGTTAACACAAATGTTGTTAATATTACCTAAGTCTTAGAATGATGAGAGTTAAACAGGTTAACACATGCAAAACACTTATTTCAGTCCATAAAGCTTGTTGCTGCTTTTGTCATCAGTGTCGGTTCAGCACTTAGCAAATACCCTGCGGAAAATCTACCATGTTTCTCCATTATCTGTGGAATAGGGTACAATGTAAAATGAAAGGCAATAACTTCCAGATTGGCTGTACTTTCCTCTGAAACTAGTTGACTCACTAACCCCTGAGCATCGTGTGAGCTTTCTTCTTTATTTACTCATTCAATCTTTCATTAATTTCTCAAATATTTATTGAATACCCCTTATGATATGGTATTAGGATAAGTGCTAGAGTTCCACAGATAAGTAAGACACAGTCCCTAACCTCAAAGTGGTTCTTATAGGAGACAGCTATCTTCTTAAACATTTATCTCACAAGAGGCAAACTGCTGTAAAAGACAAGTGTTATGAGAACACAAAGGAGGAAGCATTTCATTCAGATCTTGTTTTTCTTATCTTAATGTCCTCCTCCTTCTCTATTATAGAAATTTTATTTAACTTTCAAAACCAAGTGTTTCCAAGCATTGACTCCTTCAACAGACACTTGTTTACTGAATGCTCAGCATCAGACGTGGGGCTGAGCACCAGTTACAAAACCTGTTTTCACAACCCCTGCAGTCACTGGTTACCTGCGCTCTACCCCCTTGCATTCTCAATTATGCCTTCGTGTGTCTGTGTTCCCCAACTTGACTTTGAATTCACTGAATTCAAAGTAGAAGCAAATAGTAGGTGATTAATAAGATGATCAAATTTTGTTTATTGCTTCTAACTACTAGGCCAAATTTAGTTTCAGGTTCAAATTAAACTCTACAAAATAATTGTAAGAATTAAATTTATTAAAATTGATGCATTACATGGGGTTTTGGCAGTGGATACCTGAACAAAAATGGGAAATGGGTTCTAGGTAGACAAAACAAGCTCATTCACATCTCTGCTACATTTAATATAGAATGGTTGGATTCTACCATTTGATACTGAAAATACTTTGTCTCAGCATAACATTCACATTAATGAATTTTTATCTTTAAAAAATTGCTAAGCATTTTCCAGGCTAGTATCATAATTTAAATCCTTCATCAATTTTCTTTTAAACCCTTGATCAATTTTCTATACATTGTAGGAAAAATTAATTATACTTTCATTTTTATTTTACCAGAATTATTTTTATTGGGTTCAGTTTTCCTTTGTGTAAGATTTCCAGTGAAAGTTAAACTTACTATTCAAGTCTTGCCCATATCAAACATTACTGATCATAGTTTTGCCACCTTGGGTTTTGTTTTTCTTGTTGACCTCATTTTTATTAATTCCAATGTTATCAGGGTCAAGTTGGGCAGATCTAAATGATGCTAAGAAGATATCAGTAGCTCTCATAAATCAAATATTTTATGTCAATTTTTAGTTTTCCATATTACAACGAAGATATCATTCCTCAATCAGATTTGTGAGTGTATAATACACTTTAGTAGCATTAGCCATAGTCAGTTTGTTATTTCTTACATGTATGTTGCTTTTCAGTGACCTGGTCAAATTGTCCTTGGGGTTAAAACATCAAATGACACTGTCACTGGTGAAAGAATGTAACGTTTGCTTCAGAAGTCACAGCAGAGATGCAATAGTTCTTCATTTCTATGATTATTACAAACAATTTCTGGAGGAATAAGATGGTAAAATATCTGCTGTTGATTAAGAGTATGTCCTCTCAGAATGCCAGATGTTCAGATTCTATATATGATCTCTGTGACTTTTGACAAGTTATTTATTTGTGTCTCAGTGACCTCATTTGTAAAACAAAATTGTGAAGATTAAATGAATTAAACTGAAACCAGTGCTTTGTACATAACGAATACTTAATGAAAATATTTGCTACTAGAATAATTATTTCTATATTCTCTAAATATCCTATATCGTTTCATATCTTTGTCCAGTTGTGCACCAGTTTCCTCTTTGGAAAATGGTGTTATTAGTAATACTTCTTTCATGGGGTTGTTACAAAATCTGAAAGCATAAATGAGTGCAGAGAATAATGTTTGGCACCGGAATAAGTACTCTACAGGTGTTGTATTAGCAGCTATTATATTTTAAACATCCAGAGAGTGAGTTTATAGTATCCATCTTGGAGTATAAGAGCTATTTTCTGTAGAGATCGTTACAAAGGCAATGCAAGGTCTTGGAGTCCTGAGGTCAAACGGTGCTACTGAGTAGTATGAAAAAGTCAAAGAGGACTATGTAGCCATTTAAAGTAATAATTCACAAAATGTTGGCTCCGGAAGAAAAAAATTTTGTCTTTTGTTATCTGCTGTATATTTAGTATCTAGAACAGTGCAAGGCACATCTTAGGTAGTCTATTGATAATTGAATGAAAGAATGAATGAGTGAATGAATGAATGAATATGAACATTCGAATATGTGATAACATTGAAAATGTTTCATATATGTTACTAACTGAAGCAAGATATAAAGTTATATTGCATTATGATCACACATTTTTGGAAATATGTATGCAAATAGCAAAGAGTAGAATGTGTAGAACTGAAAACAACCATGTTGTTACATTGTCTGTAACCTTGTTCTATTCTCTTTTTATAAAGTAAATAAAAAGGAAAGTAAAAATTCCTAAAGAAAAACTGCCTCATCATAAATTTATGTATGGCCATTACATCTATGATAGTTCAGATCTAAAATGTCCTCCAAAAGTCTCATGTGTTTGGAGGTGGGGCTTTCTCAAGGTGATAAGATCACGAGGTCACTATACTTATTAGGAAATTAATCTGTTGATAAATTCATAGCTGATGTGTTGTGAGGAGGTTGGGCCAAGTTGGAGGAGGTGGGTTCCTGGGGGATGTGCCTTTGGAGAGTGTATCTCTCCTCTCTCTGCTTCCAGCTGCCATGAGGTAAATACCTTCCCTCTGCTATGCTCCTCCACCACTGGAGCCAGCCAGCCATGGAGGAACTCTGCAATGGTGAGTCAAAATAAATGTATCATCTTTTAACCTGCTAGTGACACATATTTTGTTCCAGCAGCTGAAAACTGGATAATGAAACATCCATATCATTTTTAAACTGATCCTGAGCTATCTAATTATGATTACAGAAATTGATCCTGTGATATCTAATTATGAATATAGAAAAAGTATGATTTAAAGCAATTTGAGTCCTTGAGTAGTGGGGTTATTTTTATTTCTGACTTCCAAATAAAAGTATGCAAAAACAAAGGTACATAGACATAAATGAAGCATGTATTTTCAGATTATATTTTGAGCTGATTACTTATCAACCCAATCTTCTAAAACCCACCATATAGTAGAAGTATAAATGATCATAATGATCTTTCTGGGAGCACTGCAAGAACTTGGACCATTAAAGATTCAATTACATTCACCATCTTATACTTCCTAAGGGGTAGAAGAAGCTAATGCAGTTTAGAAAGATTTTTCTTTGTAAAGGTTTGAACAAAGGGTGTTGGGTTAATTTCTAGTTAACCAAAAAATTTAATTAACCAGAATGACTTGCTCCTGAACATTCTCATTAAATGAGGTTTGATTGTACTTTGATTTCTGAAATTGTTATCAAACTTTTTTCTGGTAATAGTATCTAGTGAGGAAAAAAAAGATAGCCTCTTTAATAAATGGTGCTGGAAAAACCAGCTCTCTACATGCCAGACTAAAACTACTCCCATGTCTATCACCATGCACTAAACTAAAGTCAAGATGGACCAAAGATCTAAATATTAAAACAGAAACACTAAATCTACTAGAAGATAAAGTAAGTAGAAATCTTAAAGAGATAGGTGTAGGCAGAGAGTTCACGAACAAAACCCAGACTATATGGAAAACACTTCAAAGATTCAACAACTGGGATCTCATCTTATTGAAAAATTTTGCACATCAAAAGAAATCACCAACAGAGTTAAAAGACGAGCCACAGAGTGGGAAAAAAATCTTAGCCAATTGTCCCTCAGTCAAAGGACTTATATCAGAACATATAAAGAATTGAAAAAAATTAGACACCCCCAAATTCAAAGACTCAATCCAAAAATGGACATCTGAGATGAATATGAATGTCTCAGATGAAGAAATACAAACTGAAAATAAGTACATGAAAAAATGTTCAACATCATTGGTCATTCAAGAGATGCAAATTGAAACAACACCAAGATTCCATCTCACTCCAGAAAGAATAACTATCATCAAGAAATCAGCCAATAACAAATGATGGAGGGGCTGTAGGGGAAAAGGAACCCTTCTCCACTGTCGGTAGGAGTGTAGACTGGTACAGTGTCTGTGGAACTCAGTGTGGAAATTCCTCAGAAAACTAGGATTGGTGATCTTATTCAACCCACCTATTTCCCTTCTGGGTATTTCCCAGAAGAATTAAAATCATACCGCAGCAATATATTTGCACCCATGTTGATATCAACACAATTTTAATAGCTAAATCTTGGAAACAACCCAAATGCCCATCAACTGAGGAATGAATAAAAAAGATGTGTATTTTTATACAACAGAGTACTACTCAGTCATAAAGGACAAACTTGAGACTTTCATACATAAATGGATGCAACTTGGGGCCATACTCATAAGTGAAATAAATCAGACTTGCATGTGTAAACATAGTGTTGTCTCCCTAGTGTGAAAAGTTAAAAGATTAAAGACAATCCAAAATGTACAACAGATATTGTGAAATGGGAAGAAACTGTTCGAAAAGAAGGAAAAACTAGAATGGAGAAAGGAGAAAAGAAAGGGAAAAGGATATATATATATATATATATATATATATATATGTATGTATACACACACACACATATGATCGTTAAGATAGTTATACTACTAATTTAGTTCTTTGAAAAGAAATGTTCTTGCTTTATTGTTTGATCCATTTTTCATGCCTACTGTGTGTAATCTGAGCAATTACTTTGAAAATAGCAATATACAAGGTATCAACCATTGTTACTCTCCAGTTATCTTCTTTCAAATTTTGTACCATTTTTTGTTTTTTCTCTTTAAAATTAAAAAAGCACCTAGTGAAAAAAATTAATCTTTACAGTTAAACTGCATACAGAAGATTTGATTGTCCTAGGTCTTAAAAATAACACAATGGGTGACCAAAAAACCCCACATCTTAGATGGCCTTTGTGTGACTTTGACCCTAAGATTTGCTGCATGAAAGAATTAGATCAGTTAGAGAGAAAACAAGGTTGTGGGCTTATAGTTTCTATTTAAGGCTATATTAATGTCATAAGATTCATTTTGAGAAAGTATACATCAGCCATTAAAAATTAATTTATTTTTATTTGTTTTCCAGATTAATGGTCCTTCTAAAATAGAAAATTGAATTAAGGCTTAGTTATTTTCATTTGCAAAAGCTAATTGAAGCACATATTTATGAAATTAGACATGGAGAAGTGAACCACCACCACCCACTCAACCACAGCAAGAATTTTTTTCACTTCTGAGACCGAAGAAAGGAGAAATTAATATGCATAGGATAATTCCTGTCTTCTTTCTCAACACTACTGGTGCCTCTTAAGGAATTTGGGTCTTTTGTGATGATAATGATAATAATGGGAAAAGTGAAAGATCTGAGGGAGTTGGGTGGCTTATGAGAGGTAAGTCTTTGCAGACTAGATTTGATGGGATTTTTTAGTATTAATTTTTAGTTTATCAAAGTTTACCTGTATATAATGAAGGCACAGTTATCTCTAAAGGGTGTACAATAAACCTGCTACCCCTCAAGCCTGCCCTTCGTCCCATCCCCCCACCCCCACAGCAGTGGGCTTCCTCTCAGAGTCAGAAGCACCTGGACAGGCAAGTCCCAGTGCACAAGTGATTAACTTGTTGTTAATCAAGTCTGTGCTGTGTTACATTTGATGGGGTGTCATTGGCCAAATTGAGTCACGTGATCAAGGCCCACATCAACCTGGGAGGGGACTACATAAGGCAGGAATGCTGAGAAGTGTGTCTCTTTGAAGACTACTAATAAAATAATCTCTATCACATGCTAAAACAACCTGTCTCTTTTTGGTGAAAATTTCCATCTTCCTAACTACAAGATGGAATTCAGAGACCTGAGTTTAGTGACTCCACGTCCGTGTGTGTGTTTTTTTTGTGTGTGTGTGTGTACGTGTGTGTTTGCACGCATGTGGTACTGGGGTTGAACCAAGGGCTTTTGTACTGAGCTACATCAGCAGCCTGCTAGCTGGTTTTCTGGCAACCAGTGTTGTCAGCATCCAGAGGCTGTTCATATTCCTTGCTTCCTCATGTCTCATATGTCTTATCTCTCTGGCCTCTCCTCCTAAATCAGCTCCCTTCTCGTCTGCGGCATCCCTCTGCTTTCTTTCCTCTTCTATGTTTAAGGGCATAAATGATTAAATGATTATTACATTGGGCCCACCTGATAATCTGGGATAATGTCTCTGCTCACTTGCAAAGTTCCTTCACAGCAGCATGTGCGTTAGTGATTGAATGAATAGAGGATACTAATCTTGGGAGGGCATCTTTGGAATTCTGCTTACCATATCCCCCAAATCTTTCTCTTTCCTGTCTTATACTCTTCCACAAAGATTTCTCTAAGTAGTCTTTTTTTTTTTTTGCGGACGGGGATTGAACTGACAGCCTCATGCGTGCCAGACAGGCACTTAAATCGCTGAGTCAAACTCCTGGCCCTTCTCTAAGTAGTCTTAGGTCATGGAGTAAAGATATTTTCTTCTTTAAAAATACTCCTGAACCACAAGATTAAAAAAAAGAAAAAAAGAAAGAATTAAACTAAGAATCCCCAGGGCCAGGAATGTAGCTTTAGCAGCACAGCACATGCCTGGCAAGTGTGAGGTCCTGAGTTCAATTCCAGGTACCAAAAAACAAAACTAAACTAAAAAACATCTTCATACCCGCAGTATAAAGAAAGCAGATGGGAGAAATGGAAATTCAGAGTAAAGAGAAGGGAATTCAAACAGTGCTGATAAGAAATAAGCCAATTTGGATCAAACAAGTCCTAGAAAGGCTCATGATTCAAAGTATTTGGTGATGATGGGGGGAGATGAAAACCCCTGCAGTTACTGAAATGTAGGATTCCCCATGAAAATTCCAGCCCATCTCCTGACTCATCTACAAGAAATTTACCAGTGACAGTGCCCCACTTATGTGAAAAGTTTCCAGTCAGCTGTTTAATGTTTGACTCTTTAAGAGAAACAGAGCCAAGGAATACTGGACATTTGTAATGACAAAGGCAAAAACAAGCCAAGAAAAAATGAACCCTGAGGAAATAGAGACAATCAGGGAGCAGAAGAAAATCACTCCCAAATTATAATGTATATTCACAGAGAGATACAAGAAATTCTTGCTTCTGTAAAAGAAGTGTGCCATAAAAAAGAAATAACCAGAGATAAGATTCACTCATACATTAAAAATATATTAATAGAAATAAAAATACATGGTTTGAAAAATGAAGTCTAGAAAACCTCCCTGAAAATGACAAGAGGTACTAAAGGTGTGCAAGATGAAAGAAGAGAACATTTAAAGATCATTAGAAAGCACTCAATATCCAAATAATAGAGTTCCAGAAAGAGGAAAAAAGGACAAAAATAAAAAGAAGGGAAATATTATCAGAAGATGAATATAAGATTTTAGACTTAAGGACTAGAGCAATCCTATCCTTGTGCCCAGCACAATGAATGTAAAAAAAAGACTACACTGATATGTATTATTATGAAATATCAGAAAACCAGGATAAGAAAGTGCTCTGAAACAAATGGCTCATATTCAATGATCAGCAATCAGGGCACGACTGGTTCTTGTAACAGGAGGGGCAGAAGTAACAGAATAGAACAATGTCTTCAAATTACTGAAGGAAAAATTTATTTAATCCTAGAATTCTGCACCCAGACTGTCAATCAACAGTAGAATAAAGGCACTATAAGACTTAGAGATTAAAAAACGAAAATCTCTGGTCTACCCTTTCTCAGAGTGTTACTGGTGTATCTCCACCCCTTCTCCTCACCACACACATCCACATCCCTTTGAAATGAGGGAGTAAACTGGGGTGGAAGGATCCAGGAAGCAGGAAATGCAGCAGAGAAGCGAACTTCCAAGATGCTGGCAAGAGAGGTCCAGGCTACACAGCGGGGCAATAGACCTAGAGTGACCCGTCCAATCCAGAGGGAAATGGCTCCTGGAAGAATTTCTTCATTCAAAACCGAAACCAAAACACAAGAAAACAGAGGAAATGACAAATCCTCTGACAAATTTGACTGTATAATGATAAATAAATAAAATACAGTAAGGAACATTATAAAGTGACTACAGTTTGTAGACAAGGATAATCTATTTTCTAAAAAAAAACTGAAATAATTTGAAAATGAAGTACATTTTAACTTGAGGAAAAAAGTAGTAAAAGAAAGAAAGTGATCATGGTATACTACTTGCCTCAAGAACTAACAATACAAATAACAGTGCATGCAGCTTTAATTTTTAAAAAAATGAGTTGTAAAGATGTTTACAGTACCAGAGAAGGTAGACATAAACCTGATAAAAATTGAGTGACAGAACTGGAAGTAGAGAGCTGGATGTGTGGGGTAGTGAAGATCTCAGAAATAAATATCTTTGGAATTAACTTGATGTGAAGTTTGATAAGCTAAAAAGTCATATTTGAAAAAGCAGTAAACCTAGTCCTAGGGTCTCTCTCCTGTCTGATCCCACAGCTCCCCAGGATTTCCAGCTCTGCCAGGGAGACAGAAGCTGTCATGAAGCCAAGCCAGGGGAGCACCCTTCCCTCCCCTGAGCCTTGTGAATAGCCTGTAGATGGTTGTTTTAAGTTGCTAAGTTTTGGGAGTGGTGTGTCATGCAGAATAGATAACTGATACAACACATAATTAAATTCAATGGATTTTTCTTCCATATAATCACATTTTTGAGAAGTATATTGTATATTGCTTAAGTGTATAACCTCTGGAAAGAGATATTTCTGAGCCATTTTTTTCTGTTTATTATTATTATTATTATTATTATTATTTTGTGGTGCTTGAGATTGAACTCAGAGACCTCATACTGAGCTGTGTACTCAGCTCTTTTTTTATTTTTTATTTTGAGACAGGTTCTCACAAGATCTCTAAATTGGGCCAGGCCAGGCTTAAACTTGCGATCCTCCTGTCTTGCCCTCCGCAGTGCTGGAATTACAGGTGTGTGCCACTGTGCTTTATAACTCATTTTCTACCTGCAAGGCCTTGAATGAATTACTTATCTATGTCTTATTTTTCTCACCTGTAAAATGGAAATAATAGTAATACCCATACGCGTATTGTGAAGATTTAATGATTTAGCACACGTGAAGCACTCCAATATACACCAATACAGAATATGTGGAAGTCTGTATACATTCTCAATCCTGTCATTTCATCATTGTTCTTTAAGCAGATCAAAAGGCTTAAAATTTAACTACTTTATACAGTTGGGCAACTTTAGTTTCTAGAGATAAAAAACCCTGGAAATAAGACTGAAACACCACTCTTGACTTCCAGACCAACTGACTAGTCAGGGCAGACCTTTCATTTGTTTGTGTAACACTTTATAATGGAAAAATTTAAGATATTTGAGAGTAGAGGAAACAGGTTGTTAGTGTACTCTATACAACAACTTCAGCATTAGCAGCTCATGGCCATCTGTTTTATCATCTGAATTCTTCTCTTTGCCACCACTTTACTATTCGAGGCAAATACTGGATATCATGTCATTCACTTTCAAACACTTCACTATGCATTTCTATAAAATTAGGTACTCAAATGACTGTAAACAAATCCTAATTTAACTGCAAAACTTTTAATAAACTTCTAATATTATCACATATTAGAGGTAAATTAAACAGATAATTTTTCTTTATAATTTGTGCAAACTGGGGTCTGAGCAAGATCTATCATTACAATTAGTTCATAGGCATGCCTGAGGTATGCTTAGTATAGAGAAGTCAGGAGAAATGTTTGATACTTTCCTTTTATTTACCTGTTTTCAGAATAAGGTTTGGAACACCAGATCCTCAAAAGTTGAGAAGTCACTCATATTTTCTGGTCTTCATGCAAAATCACTGGACTAGGTGTTATGGTTTATGTTCATATGGCCCCACCAAGTCTTGTGTAATCATGGATGTGACTGAGTCTGGCATTTGTGATTGGCTTGTTGTCTAGTGCTGGGATTGACAATATGAGTGTTGCTCCCGGCCAGGGGTGGAGCCGGCACAGAGTGTAAGGGCAGAAAGAAGGCATGTCTTACCTCTCTCATCGGTTCATGCTTGCTGTTTTGCAACCGTCATAAACGGCTGCCCCACCACCACACCATGCAGCCTTGGAGCCAGCTGCGTATGGACTGAAACCTCCAAGAACTGTAAGAAATAAACCTTTCCTTCCCTAATTTTGGGTGTCAGGTGTTTTGTCTCAGCAATGAGAAAAAAGTAACCAAGACACTAGGTAATTTCTGCTCTTCAACATTCCTTAGAATTGTGAAAGCTTTTACACTCAGGTGGCGTTTTCTCAAACAACCCCCTCCTCCTTTCCTCCTTGCCCACTCTTTTTCCCCTCTTCTCTGCCCAGCCAACTCCTATTCATCCTGTGAAGCCTAGTTAAGATGTTGCCTCCTATAACATACATGTCATAGAATAAAATTTAATTGGATGCTCTTTGTATTCCATTTCCCAACTCTCTCCTCATACCACTCACTCCTTTTTCTATTCACTTCCCATAGCTCCTTGTAGTCACCTTTCTTGGAGTCTTTATAATGTTGTATCTTAATTAGTGTTCACACATGTTTCCCATAATCACATGATGGTTTCCTGGGACAGTAAAATCGTAAGCAAAATGTAGGTCCTACTGAAGTGACCCATTGCTGGCTTCATATTTTAGTGAAAAAGGTGAATTTCTAGAACTGATCATGTTGGTAAACTTTCCAAGGTCTCTTGACCTGTTATCTCCATTCAGCTTCCTATTTATAGGACACTAAATTGGCTAAGGCTCACTTCTGAATTGCCTGTCTAGGAATGGTCCTTATAAGTCCACGCATCCTGGTATAAATGGGAGCCATACTCTCTCAGTCATTCTCATCAGCCTCTAAAGCAAATGCGGCTTAATGCATAGCGCTTGGATGTCAGTGGGAACACAACATTCTGAAGGATTCAACCACACTAAACCCAAGGGAAGCGGGATTAGTTTTCCTCATTGCAGTGTGCTTTTGCCATGTGCTTTCAGGTCACAAGATTTCAGATCATGGACTGCCAGCTGAACACAAAAATAAAATTGAATGGTTGGCTTGACTCACAAAGAGAATTTGCCAAGAGTTGCAGGGTGGGAACCAAGGTGGATGGGTTCCTATGGTCTCCTAACAGAATGAAGCTAGTTTTCTTTGACTTTTAGCCTGCTCTATGAAGAACAATGACAAGGGCTCAAAATGACTTGGCCAGAGTGGGTATGAGGCTCTATACAGATTTGTTCTTCTGTGCAACAATAGCATTCCCATGAACCATGGAAAGTTAGCTACTCTAGGATGCTGTAAATGTTATAATGTTATGATGTTCAGAAAAAAAATTATCAACACTGTAAAGAGATTCTTTGTTCTTCATCTTTGTACACATTCCCTAATTGCTTCAAGAGACAGATAATGCAAGAATGGCATTGCTACTGATAACGTGAGGTTGATATTTCTTGCTTTTGGAAGCCTCATAAACATTTTGTTTCAATGAATATTATTGCCCAGTTTCCTTAAATCTGTTCTAAAACCTTTGAGAAATTATCTCCAAATCTAAAAAGTGCTCCCCAGGACCAGTGCAGAGTAAGCCAAAGTGGTAGCTGTAGAAGTTTCCTGTAAAGAATTAGGAAGTGGTGCAGTACTCCTGTGCTTTACCAACCCACCCCCCAAAAAGCCCCAAATATATCATTTTATCTTTTCTAGAGCCAATATTTTAAAAATTTAATGGAGACTACTTAAAATTTATGTGGTATATTGACATAAATTCAGTCCAACTCCTTCCCTACCCAGACACCAGTCCAAAGACACTCAGCATGGGGTTAGGGATCTGATTGCTCCACTCTCCACCTAGTGAGAACCACAGCACTATACCACCTTAGGAAAAAGTCTGGACATGCTGCTGACCTTGTCTTGTCTAATCCTCCTAATAACATAGACATTTCCTTCCAGAAGTGGTTAGGCCTTTGGTGTTAGAGCTGCATTATCTCAGTTCTCAAGGGACTTACCTACAAACTAGGCTTCCAACTTATTAATTTGAGAATGGAAACTTTCAGAAAGCTGAGCTTGTCAGCATATCCTTTCCCTATGGAGAAATGCATTTGTGGAAAGCCAGGACAATCACCGTTGTCTGCTTGGTGTAGAACCACAGCAAATGGGACCAAGAGCTCTTTATGGGGAGGGCCAGGAAGCTAGAGAACTCGATGCACACACCCTGCCAGGCCTGTGACCAGGCTCCCAAACAGAGGTTGCTCATCCTCCAACACCCTTATACTTTAACTTAGATATTCCTATTCTAGGATCAACTCATTCAGTTAAAACAATGACTGAGGACAAGCTTTTTAGACTGTGGAAATGGAAGTTAACCCAAACTATCCAGCAGCTTTCTGTTTAGTAGGGGGATATGAATACAATTGTCATGAGATAAGTCATTGAATCCATTTATTGATTATGTGGGTATTTCTTAAAGTGAAATCCATGGGGGCATTCTTTGGGGTAGGACACCTTTTAGGAAAATTTTCATGCATGTTTTAATTTCAATAATAATCTAAAACAATTGAGCATAAGATTGTGCTATTACACATGGAGATGGCCACTTTATTAATGAAAGTTGCAGAAAAATTGAAGCACACAGGTTAGCAAAAATTGAAGCTGCCCTGTAGCAGACAGTGTGATAGTCACACACTGAGTAGCAATTTAGTTTCAGCTATCACATTAAATTAATATTGGACTTGAATTTTATCAGTTTTGCAATTTGGTTTTTATTTCATTTGTTCATTTTGCTTTACAATATAAATTCTATAAGTACAAGGCATTTATACATACTTTTACATACATTCAAGAAATATAATAAAAACAATATAGATCAATCTGAGTGTTCATTAGAAATTATGTATGTATGTATGTATGGTGCTGGAGGTTGACCCCACTACCTCATGTCTGCTAAGCAACACTCTACTTCTGGACTACACCCCCAAACCTAGTTTTTATTTTTCAAAGGGATCTGTGCATATGTTACTCAAATTAAAAAATTCATGGCAGAGTTGAATTCAAACTCTGTCTCTCTCTCTCTCTCTCTCTCTCTCTCTTTCTCTCTCTCTCCAGTTCTAGGGATTAAATCCAGTGCCTTTGATGTGACCTATGTCCCTAGTGCTTTTATTTTATACTGAAACAGAGTCTTACTGATTTGCTAAATTGCCCAGACTGAGATTGAATTTGGGATCTTCCTGCTTCAGTCCCTAAGAGTGCTAGAATTACAGGTATATACCACCATACCCAGCTTTCAATTGCATTTTAATCATAATTGCCTTGATTAGCTTCATGGCCAACACTTTCAGGTTACCTAGGTATATGGGTAAATTATCTCTTTTGTACTGAGTTGTACTAATAGAACTCTCAAGATTTTGTACCATAAAGTCCAGTAGGTTGACTACACTGAAAAAATCATAGTCATTTCACACGTTACTCCTTTCTTCTTCCTTCTTTGTCAATATGTACAGGCATTTTACTAGGGACTAAACATAATGAATATAAATATGGACACAATAGAAGCAATTCACCCCTTTCCTGGTGCTTACAGGCCAGAGCACTGTTTGTTTATTTTTATTGTTGTTGATGACACTGGGGATTGAATCTAGTGCTTTTGCACTGAGCTGCCGTCTCTTTTTTATTTTGAGACAGGGACTCACTAAGTTGTTAAATTATCCAGGCTGGACTTGGGTTTGCTATCCTCATGCATTACCCTCTCAGAGTGCTGGGTGACTAGGCATGCACCACCATGCCTGGCTACCATAAGAAATTTTATGACACTTTCTGGTAGATTCTATTTTCGCAATTCTGAGGTGGGGTCTAGGAACTGGCTGTGTTATTAAGGGGAGGAAGAGGTCACAAAAACATTTTAAATGAGAAAGAGAAAATCGTGTTTACATTTGAGAAAGGCTCACTCATGATACTGATAGCTACATGAGTAATCCTGGCTACATGAGTAGCCCTAAGGGTAATAGATCAGTAGAGAGTCTTTGAGCCAGGAAGCAAGTGACTGGGTTACTCAAAATAGGAAATACTGGTGGCCTAGACTATAAGAGTAGCAGTGGAAGTTGAGACAGGTGAAGAGATTTGGGAGGTATTTAGGAGAGTCTAGGAGACTTGCTGATAGGTTGGTGTGGCGGTTGAGGGAAAGGGAAGAATCAGGGTGATTCCTGAGTTGTGGGCTAAGCCTCTGAGTAGATGAAGATATTTTTTGCTGGGATTAAGAAAAAAAAAAAAAAAGAAGAAGAAAGCTTTTGGGAGTGGAGGTGGTAAGTCACTGGTTTAGCTTTGAAAAATTTGAGATTAAAGTCCAGGTACATCAAAGTGAAGACAAGTTCAATTAAAAGTTATATATATGATCCAGAATTGAAAATATTTTTCATTTAGGAAAAATAAAATAAAAGAATCATTGAAGATAGGACAGTGGATAAGCTTGCCCTCCAGATAAAGAGAAACACGAGAAGGTCTAAGGCAAAATAACTCTGAGGAAGTTTTAAAGAAAGAAGGTACCAAATGGAGGCGTAACTGGAGACAGTATGGTCAGCAAGGCAGGGAAAACCAAGTCAGAAGTAACTGTAACCAAGAGAAAAGAATGTTCCAGAGGGAGGAAATGGCAGCACTGTGGAATGCTGCTGAGGTGCCAAGTAAGATAAGATTTGAAAAGTGTCTATTGGATTTGACAAGTGGGTCATTGGTGACCTTCATGAAAACAGTTTCTGTGACACACTGGAGACAGATATCAGGGGGTGGCAGAGTGGGAGAGGAGGAAAGGAGGCCTGGAGGCCATTAGGAGGGTGCTCTTTCAGGAAGTTTATCTGGGAAGGGAAGGAAAGCGTGATAAACGGAGGCACGGTGAGATTGAGGGTGAGAGAGATATGAGCATGCTCACTGCTAGTGGGAAGGAATCTTCAGAGAAGGAATATTTGTTACTATGAAAGAAGAGGCCCTTATAGCAAATGCTGTCTAGAAGGCTGGCAGGGTGAGGAAAAGAAGCATCAGGAGAGACATTGGCCTTAGAGTGAAAGCAGTGTAAGCCTTCCTGGTGGGGGAGAGAGGGGAGGTAGAAGGAAAATCCTGCAGGTAAGACTTTGGTGGCAGTCAGTTGAGGTGGGATGGGGCACAGAGTCAGAGGCTAGAAGAGAGTGGAGCATAGGAAATGTGACTCAAAACACATAGGAGGGCTCTCTGGTGGCGCTGAGGCCGGTCCAGGCTACTACACACAGTGGTATGATTTTCTTCAGCAGTACTGGCCCTCTGAACAGAGAGTTAGAGAAGTTGGATAACTGGACTTAATCAGGGTACTAAAAGTTCAAATGATTTTGGTTGAAGAACAATGTACAAAGGAGTTGAAGCTATTAGTAAGAGAGTAGTTGACATGAAGAGGAAATAGAAGGAAGGAAGTAGCTGATGAGAGAAAGAGGGAGAAAGACGATATGATCTGGAGTTCAAGGAGTATGAATAACTGTTGTGTGTATGTATGTGTGTGTGGGCATTACAAAGAAAGAACTGAAAGGAGCAGAGTCTGTTCAGAAAGTAAGATGATTAAACTTGTGATTCCTCACACTTTTTACCATATGATTTGTGGTTGTGGGAAATGTGTAGCTAAAACAGAGTCAGAAGGGTCATTTGAGATGAGGCAATTAGTTAAGGCAATAACTAGCAGCAAATGTACCTCAAAATCTCAGTGGATTAACATAGCAAGTTTATTCCACTCACATATCAGGCTGCTAAGAATACTCAACACTGGCAGCTCTTCTCCAAGTAATGATTCAGAACTTATACTTCTTTTACCTGAGTCCTGACACCTTCTATATGTGGGTCTCAAGGATACCCTGAGGTTCTTCACCTTAGTCAGAGGAAGGGAAAAGCCCTGGGTATCGTGTGTGAAAGGCTTTTGTGTTCCAAGCCAAAAGGTGGCACATGTAGTTTATGCTCACCTTCCCTTGACTGCAACCCAGGCTTGTGACCTCGTGTCCTGGGAAGGCTAGGAAACAAAGGCCTAGGGAGACTGGAAAGCCACTTTGATGATGAACTAGAAAATTTTGTGGCAGAGTCAGAATGCTAGAAAATTAGCCACTTAAATATGAAGCCACTCAGGCTGAATAAAGGCTGAGGGGTGCAATTAGACCCTTGACTGGAAAGAACATTCTCCATTAGGAGGAAAAGTGAGAAGGTGGCTGGTAGAGATAGTAAGTGGGCCCAGAGGGTGAATGGCAAGAAGCTTAGAGGCACAAGGTGGGTTCATCTTCCCTGAATGCCAAGATTGCCTCATGTGGTGACAGTGCGGACCCCACAACACAAAGCCCTTCCATACAGGGGGGTGCAGAGGCCTCTGCAAGACCGGTGGCAGGCTGTAAGGTGGGCAGTATCCTTTAGGCGGAGGCTGGTATCAGGGCTAAGAGACGGAGTCTTTGGGGAAGCAGCTGAGGATGTGGGGGACTTGTTAATCATGGAACATGTTTACAGAGAACTGGGCAGAGAGGCAGGAAAGAAGTGCATAGGAGAGCTGTGTCGCACAATGAACAGAAAGGACCAGATGGAATTCCACCTGGGCGGTGAGCGAGGATTACGAGATGCACGGAAAGATAGGTTTAGCTGGCCCCAATGTTGCCAAAGAATTGATGTCTTCCACGTCTGTTAGCAGTGAATACTTTTGTTTCCTGGTTACAGCCTGGGCCCCTCCCTCCTGCAACGGAATTCAAGTGAGTAGTGGGTTTGAAGATGCTGTTCCTCTGGAAGGAGTCAGTTGAGATGTAGCTTCGAGAGTGCAGGGACATGGGAGAGGCTCAGGACTCAAGGCTGAGACAAAAGGAAGCTCTGCAAGGAGTGAGGCTTGCCAAGCAGGGTGGCAGGTAGGAAGATTCCCGAGTCCTTCTCAGAGGGTTTCATGTGAATGTCGGGCATAAAGCAGGCACTTTGACATGAATCCCAATGCATAAGCTGATTGCTTGGAGAGGAGCAGAAAGCTACCAAGAAATTGCCCTGTGTTAATAGTTTAAGAGGTGCGAGTGCTCTGAGGACATGCTGCAGATACGGAATCTGCATGTTCACGTCTCAAAAGCATAAGAGCTGGCAGATCACACTGCCTTGCTATGATACGCGGTGAGGTGGCTCAGTTTGAGGAAAACATCTTGTTGGATGTGGAGCCAAAAAAACTCGAGCTGTAAAGACAATATGATCTGTGGCAGCAGTTTCTCTTCAAACTCAGGTTTTATTAGTAATCAGAGGAGGAGGCCACACCAAGTAATGCATGAATCCTTCCAGTGCTGTTAATTGTCACAAAAGGATGCCAACTTTATTCTATTCTAGGCCTTATTCTGTTACCTAATACAAATGAAAGAATTACAGTAACAGTTACGATTAGTGGGATAGTTTAAAATCCCATACACACAAATGAAATGTTTTCTTTTCAAATATTTCACAGACTTATCTCCTTGTCTACACTAGATTTTGTGGGATGGATATAAGCCCAAAAATGTAACAATAAGAAGGCAGAGAGAAAAGAGACAGAGATAATATATTAAAACAGAGGCAATATATTAAAATTTGAATTTGATAATACGAATAATGTTACTTCATTTATGTTATTATTTTTAACCAGAGGAAATACTTATTGCATTAGGAGGAACGCAATATGTTAGGAGATACTGGAGAAATTCATTATTCCATTTCCATAATGCTGGTCACTGAGAGACTTTGATCTGGAAGTAGGTCTTTTTTTATTTGGCATACATATATAATCTCAAGAGGAGCTGTAGATTTTACATGTGGCTTCGTCTTTGCAAATTAAAGGGGAAAAAAGGAACTATGGCACACCTCACTACCTCTGAACCATTCTAAATAAATAACTCTGCACTTTACAGTGAAAGTGGATTTGACCTTTAGGGAAGGATCTGTTCTACAAGGAAATCAATTTTTTGCCATTCCCTAGAGAATTTACTTAAAAGTTTTCCTGTGCTCAAGCGTCCCTGGGAAAAGCATTATTTCTAACAAACAGCAGTTCTTATATCAAAATTATATAGTCTAAAATCCATAGAGTGTGCAGTGATACTCTCTTATGGCAGAGAGGCATCATGACTTGAATGAATAATCCAGAGTAGGCTGCACATACTGTGTGGAGATATTGTGATCTCAAAAAGGAGTTTTCCTATCACAAATTGTTTTGACAGTTCTTCCATCCATTGCAGACCTCTTGATATTGTGAAATGGGATTTATGAAAGAACATGAGCCCTTTTTCTTCTTTCTGAGTTAATGTAAGACTAGAGATGTTTTGGGGAAAAGAGGCCTTAGCAAGACCTGGAGGAAAAACATCAACAAAACAGTTATTATTCTCTCTACTTTCTTTCTTCAAAGTATTATAATTGAGGTCATTATACATCTTTGAAAGCAATACTTCTCTCCTGTGTTCTATACCCACTACAAGAAGATATTTATAGAAATAAATCAGTATCTCACATCCTTCCAGTAAAGTTCCACAAAGCTGGTTCCAAATAAAAATGAATAAATAATGTTTATCCAGGCCATGCGGATAATGCTAAAAAGCAAAAATTGATTAGTCCATCAGTTCTGTTAGGTGCTGACACTAACACCCTTGCATTTAGGGGGTTGGCTTATTTTAAGACAAAATTGATTAGAAGATGCAAGGGAAAACAAAAGAAAAACCTATGAATAGACATTGATTTTTGTTTTAACATTAATTGGATAACTTAGCAATTGAATTTAAGCCTCATGAACTAACTGAGGTAATGTGACTCAATGAAAAATAATTACATAATTATATGCATATATACATCCATCTTATCAATTATATATATGTATATATTTCTATTTCAGGGTCAGAGAAAGATTTGAGATTTGAAAATCAACTGCAATGATGATGGCATGCATTAGAAATCAATTCTCAACCGTGGAAATTCAGACTGCTTATTCATGACAGCTAGAAAAGTAACTGTGAATCTCTACCAAGTTATAAGAATCACTTTTCAAATCTTCCTGCATTTCAAAGGAGAGGATTATTCTATACTGAAAATGTATATTTGAAGTAATAAGGCTCTAATTGTAGTATTTTCTTCAGTACCTGCTTTCAGATATCACACTTAAATTTAGATTGCTCCTAAGATTTTTTAAAAAATGGGTACACATTCAATGATGAGGAAGATATTACTTAAACTTTTTCAGTTCCTGCATTAATGTAAGTCATTAATCTTACTATGTTTGTCTTTACTTTCCTACTTCTGTGCATATAGTGTGCACACAGTCAGTCTTCTGTAAGAGTCCATTGGATGAAAGAGTAAGTGGGTGACTGAA